>MDKI01115288.1:0-33658 GCA_005239505.1 Nicotiana paniculata | reverse complement strand
AATCGATAACAAATAATCGATTCGATTTATCGATAAACCGATTCGAATGCACACCCCTATTTAGTAGCTTCTTTTTGCATTTTCATGATCAATAAGCCTTTGGTTTTCTTAATGCCATGGTTCTTTCCAATGGTGGAATTTGTGTGAACCGGGTGGCTCTTCCCTACGATAGACGGCGTGACAACCTTCTTAAGGGATTGAGTCTGTTTTTCTTTTTATTTTGATATATGGTAGCAATGAATAAAAGTGACTCAAGTAAGCTTAACTTTGCACCAACACATTTACCTTTGACCTCATGGTTAGAGACAAGTGGTTGACGAGACTAGCTCTAGTTGTGACCCTTAGAATCTTGAGTTGACTAAAATCATAGTCAAGTGGTTTCTGTGACCATATGTGAGTTTCAATCGTAGCTAGGGTTTTTGTGGGCCCTCGACTCCATTATCTTTAACAATCCAGTAGCTTGAGATGTGAGGTTTTGAATTGCAAGTCCAAGTGCCATGACAACAAGTCTAGAACTTTCCCCGAGTGTCTTTCTAGACGAAATTCTAAGTGATTATAGGATGTCCTTGGTCCCATTTGAATTTGAAAACTTCATTAGACCACCATTATAATATCCTTAGTCAATTTGAGCCTACACCTTTTCGTTAAATAACCGCATTACAAGCCTTCATCTGCTCTATAATGACCCTCTCTTGGCACCCATTCTTTCCTTAGCATTCATAATGAACAATAGTCAAAAACATAAGTTTGGGAGAGAGACAAGGAAGTTCAAAGTGATGAAAGTTTCAAATAACAAAAAGAATTGATGAAAAGGAAAGGCAAAGAAAATGATGAAAATCCAAAAAGAAACACGTCAAAAGAAAAGTAAAGGTTGAAAAGGTTCAAGAAAACAATGTTTGAAAGGCTTGGAAGGATGAGAAAATGAGAAAAATGAGCGTCAAATGGAAGAAAGAGTGACAATGTGTCTCTCTAGTTTCCCCAAGGAAGAAGAAAATGACTCGAAGAGTCAAGAAAACATGAGCCGAATTGTGAAAATGGAGTGCTTAAGGAAAGATGATACAATCATAGTTCATTATGTCCGAATTTGATCCAAAAAGCCTTCATTACATCCCGCTAAAGCCCTATAGGATTTCAAGTTGAGTGAGCTTACATTAGTGGCGATTTACATGAGGGGCAAGCCTATGGTACTTAGAGCCGGACTTGTGGCATTCTTTTGAGAGTGATGAGCGCACTTCTTGACAATCCTGGTATTGAGTGTACATTCGATAAGGTGAAATGAGCTCATGGAGAGTGGAGGAGAAAGAGTTTGGGATCCACAGTGACCTACGTGAGAGAGCGAGTCTCTTTGATGAATTGAGTCAACCCTTGAAGCTTTTGTGTTACATTAGACCTATGGAACTCAGAAAGTCATTGCATAATGTTGTCAATAATGCATTTGTGTTGAAGGTAATTGTTAGTCCCAATTGAAGCTTGATGAAGTTACTTTAGGAAAGCTGAAATTCTACTTTCTTTTTCTTGTGGAGGTGAGAATTACCTTGTTTGCTTGAGGACAAGCAAAAGCTTAAGTTTGGGGGAGTTGATTACTAGGGATTTTAACCTAATAATTACTCTCTTTTGCTTAGGTTTTGGGTCAAAAATGCGTTAAGGTATTCCCGAAAACTAATTCAAGGTGCTTACTTGCAGGTGTTGGTCAAAATGAGGCAAAAAAGCCAAAACAAACTCATAAAAGAGCCAAACTTTCACAAGTCCTAAACTTTACTGGAGCTCTGTCAACGCCAGTATTACGTTGCAGCGCAAGTTCCTCCGCTAAGGCGAATTACAAAGGGTTGTCGCGAACTTGAGGTTCAGAGAGATGAGATTGGACTCAGTTTGGATCGCTGACCGCGTCATAAAAGCGTGGCCGCAAAACCATTGGCGCGACCGCGGAGGAAATTTTGCTGAGAGCAGGAAGTTGAGAATCAGAGAACTGGCAACCTTGGGCCAAGCATAACGAGGTCAGCGTCCATTTTACGCGGCCGCGAAGCCACCTAAACGCTGAGGCAATAAGAAATCAGTTGGGAGCGAAATCAATGTTCAGAGAGTCTGCAATTGAGCCAAAATGAAGGAACGCAGTCCGCGAACATTATACGCAGCCGCGAATAAAGATCACACGGACGCGATAGATTTTACGCTATCCGTGAAATCCAGCACAGGCCAAGTCCAAATATGCAGAAACGCGGTCCGCGCTCATTATTGCGCATCCACGAAGGTCCATTCATTGAGGCGCCCATTATTTCGCTGACATCGGAATCTCTGTAAGGGCATTTTTGTCTAGTAATTTTAGCTGTGTATAAATAGATTTTTTTCACATTTTTAGGTTATCTGATGTATTAGGGAGCTCGTGAACAGCAACACTTTTCCACTTTTGAGTAATTTTAGGAGTAGCTTTAGCTTATAACTTTAGATTTTGTTCTTGTAAGTAATATTTATGACTTATATTTCATCTCCATCTTTGATTTCTTCCTTAATTATGAGTAGCTAGACCCATTAGCTAGGGTTGTGATCCAACCCTAGTATGGGTATTTAATGGGTCTTCAATTTTAGGGCTTATTTATTTATGGGTTAGTGATATTTAGCTTGTTTCATGCTTTATCTGTTGAATTGGTGGTTGCAAACACTGATTCGTACCTTTTTGACTAGGGCTCTTCTTGAGAAAGAGGTCCCAAGTCTAGGTAAAATAGGCTAATAAGGAATTGAGGTAAATTCAAGAGATTGATAGCCCCAATTAAAGGGTTAAACCTAGAGATAGTAATACCCGACTTGAGCTAATTTCACTTGTACTGTTTGAACACCCAATTAGGCTTGAGAAAGCCAATTCAGGCAAAGTCACTCAAACTACCGATAGGTATAAAGTGAGTAATTAAGTGTGCGGTTATATCACGACCCCTGATATAATAAGTTTGTCCTAGGTTCTAGATCCCTTTAGATACTCGCCTAGGTGTAAGTCACTTCCCTAGTGCTTTTTATCAATTGAGAAAAATCTTACAAAAATATTGTACTTAGTTTATTTTCAACAATCAATAACATTAAACTAGAATAGAAACAAAACTCACTCATGGTTAGAAGTATAATTAAAGACAACACACATAGCTAGATTAGATAGGAACCCAATTTCTAACCAATTATAACTCCCTGTGGATATCAATCCCAACCTTTCGGGTAAAAGCTACATCGACCCCTCCTCGCTATTATATAGTGGTGTAGGGTTGGAGCCGATCAACGTTCCTGGTAGTTAAATGTTATGTCACACTAAACGTGTCAAGTGGAACAAGCTACTATGTTTAAAGTCTACCAGAATCCAATTTTGAGGTCCAAAAGTACGAATACAGCAGCAACGATGCAGAAAACGTCAACGTGAATAATATACTTAATTGTTATTCTCCACAAGAATAAAGTGGTAAATATCCTTAAGATTGTTGAATATTGGTTATGAAGAATAAGAATTAGCTTGAGGTGTGTCAAGGACACTGTCCTTAAGGATATTTCGCTCACACAGTGATAAATAAAATTAGGTGTATCCTCCAGGATTCAACAAGCTCTTCCAGTTATTAAACTGGGAACAGAACTAGCAGAAAATTCTACAAAGAAACCCAGCGTATATGTGGAAGAAGAAGATTTAGAAGGTTGTGTTAGAAAGTGTGTCTTTAGCTTTTCAAAGACCATGTTTATATAAGTGTTGCTCCAACAGCTAGATAACGACTTGTTAACGGCTTGTATGACTCTATTAATTATAAAACAACTCACTAAATAATAAGTAAATGTAAATAATATTTCAAAGAGAAAAACTTTTCCAAACCAAGATGGACATTACTTTTTGAGATATCATTAATTTCCAACAAAAATAACCTGAAAAAGAAAAAAGAAAGACACATCTTAGTTGTGTAAGATTTTTTTTTTTTTTAAAAAGTGAGGGATTTGCTCCCAGAGTTATTGAAGAAAATCATATAAAATAAACATGCTGGCATTACTAATGAGGAAAAGTGAATTGGTAATCAAACAATATAATTGTAATGTTGAATTAAATGCGGAGATTAAGGTGTGTTTGGTCTGAAGAAAAAATTTTCCTTAAAAAATAAGTAATTTGTCACTTACTTTTTGATGTGTGGTTAATCAACGAAAAATATTTTTGAAATATATAATTTTGGCAAACACTATGAGAGACGAAATGGATAAGGGCAAGGGAGGGTGATAAGTCGGAGTGTAGGGACCGAGGTGGCCATAGCGAGGTTAGGGGTGATGGGTTTAGGGGATGTGGTGGGGTGGGGTAGGAGGTGGGGATGGAAGGTAGGGGAGGGTGGAGAAGGTTTTGAAAAGAGTTTTAGAATTTTTTTTTTCCTTTAGTATGAAAGTCATTCTCCTTTAAAAGAAAGAAAATGAGTTCACGGGGAAAAAATATTTAAGCCAGTCAAACATAAAAAAAATTAGAAAATAATTTTCAAAATATATTTTTATCCGTACCAAACGAACCCTAAGTTGGTAACTGAACAAGAGCCATGTCCTCGGAAATCTGAAGCTGGACCATGTCCTGCCTGATCATCTCACCCCAATACTTCTTAGGCCACCCTCTGCCTCTTCTCGTAACTGCTAAAGTCAACTGCTCACACCTCCTAACGGGTGCATCTAGGCATCTCCTCCGCACGTTTTCTTTTAAAATATTGAAATTTTTAATAATTATGATCAAATTAAGAAGTTTTTGAGTGTCATAAATTGTGATAAGAGGAGGTAAATAAATCGGCTCCTATATTGGAAAGCGGTACTAGACTTTGAGGGCCTAAATATTTGCAATTGATTTCAAATAAGTCCCCACTCTGCTACCCCATCTCTTTCTTCGGCGAACTCCCCGCGATCTCCTCCGTAAGTTTGCTTTTACTCTTCCTACATTTTCTCCTCTTTGTGAAATAAAAACCCTAATCCCTCTTTTGTCGTAACTTTCCATTACACAAATAAAGCTTTAGCTTCACTTTACTTGTGTGATCTTTACAAGAAATACATTCTTAATTGCTTCACAAAGCTATGAAGTTTAAGGGTTTAATGATCTGCATTTTGAGTATTACTAGTATTTTAGCACTCACTTTTCTAGCAACTTCATCAAACATGAAATGATTATCGTAATAATATTGTGATCCTTCTAATAATTTCAAACTTCCAATTTCGATATAAGGGTCTTGTTAAATATTACTAATATATAAGTCCATAATTAGTCATTCCTCACGAGCCCCTGAATTGAGGTCGTTTGACTAATTAATGATTTCTTGGTCTACTACTCCGTATGTTCCATTTTATTTACACTATTTCCATACTAATCGTTAAAAAAAATGTCAATTTTGTATTTGGAAATAATTAACTTTAAAAACTTGTCATTTTGTGCTTTTATAGCCCATACAAATGTTATGACATATTTAATGTCACAAAGTTAAAAAAATTCTTATATCACATAAATAGGGACGGAGGGGGATTATTAAATACCCTCTCCATTCTCCATTCTCCATTCCAATTTATGACATTTTCCAATTTTAGCGAAATGTTTGACATTGTTTCGGCTAGTGATACTATTGTAATATACTTAACATACTATCATGACTTTCTAGAACTCAAATTTATTTAACTATTCGAAGTTTAAGCTAGATCTGATGTGATGTTTTTTAATCAAAATGAATTCTCAAGTGTTATTTTAATGTTTTCTTCTACTACCACGAGTATAGTACCTAAGTCAAATTAAAAGGTTAAGTCAAAACCTGTGTCAAGACATCAGTTTCTACTCGTGCAACACAACACTGCCATATATAATGGAACAGACGTAGTATTAGAGAGAAGTACATAGGCCTGTTCTTGTAGTAAGAATGCAAGTGCTCATATTTTTTCTTGGAGAACTGATTAAACATCCATAGTTTCGAATTTTGCTACTAACGAGCAACATACGTAAATGAACTGCAAGTTTAATGTGTGCTTGCTTGGTGTTTTGGGCAAAAAGCACTCTGTTCTTCTCCACTTGTCATCAACTGAATGCCAATTTTGGTAAAATAATCCACCTTGGTCCGCTTTGTTTCTTTTTCTCTGACATAGATGATGTGGTTATTTTTTAAATGCTTTATTTCCCTTATTCTCTTGTATTTTATCAGCAGAGAGATTGCACTGACGGCCAGATGACTTGATGTAACTTAGACTATTGATGGGTAGTTAGTCACGAGTCACAACATATTGGCATTCCTCTTTTTGGATGTTAGTGTTATGTGTGTTTCTGTTATTTCGTTATTTTTTAATGCTTTACTCGACCCCTATTCCTTTGATTTAGAAATATATGTACGTTTACCTTAAGTCCTATTTCTGCTAGAAGTCTACTAGTTTTGTTAGAGATTTATATCGCTGTAGAAAATGTAAAGAGCTTCTAATGCTAGTCAAACTAAGTTTTTTATAATATTTGGACTGAGACGGCATAAATGGAGTGAAATGCACAATGAGTCGTATAGTCGACGCCATCTTGCTCGGGGAGTGAGCCTTATTTGTATTCGACCCTTATTCCTTTATTTGTTTATCAGCCAGGACAGATTATGCTGATGGGCAGATTAGATCTTCTGAATGTGACTGTTGATGTCTTTGTTAGTCACTAGTCATAACCCTGCCAGTGGGAGAGATTTTTGTCCTTTTTCTTTCTTGAAGGTCTTATTTTAAACAGAGAACTTGAATAGTTTTATCACATCTGATATGAAATGTCTTTGAGGAGTAGTGGGATATTATTTTGATGTGTATTCTATATGTCAATTGTTTGGAAGCACTACCACACGCTTCCATTTACTTAATGCAAGTTGGTGGCTATTATGGAAGAAGAGAAATATGAAAAGGGGTAAAAGCATCAATTTATCCAGTGGGATAAAAATTATCCCATGGTAAGGTGATTACAACCGCACCCACAATTCAACCCATGCTGCAAAAACAATCAACGATGGACCATATATTTTTGTCTCTACTTATTCCAAATTTATTCAACAAGCCAAATGACCTCTTTGGGAATTGAGACGGGTCAGTTATCTATACAACTAGTACCGATAAAAAAAAGTGATCTATGCAATTGGTACCGTCTGTTTACTGAAATAAGAAGCGCTACCTTTATATGGCGTTTATATTTTACCACTATTCAGAGGGTGTTTGCTTCCTTATGATTGTTTTTGAGAAGTTGCTTTTCCAACAAAATATGTTATATGACCCCTTTGATTCTAATGATGTCTTTTGTAGACAATTAGGGGTATGCTTTGACTTGCTTCAAGCCTTCAATCATACTCCCTGCGAGCTTTTTCTTGATTACATATTCGGAGTTCATTCGAGTTACACATTTTCCGCAATGGGGCGTTTAAGGCTACAATCTAGTATCAAGGCAATTGAAGAGGAGCCAGAAGATTGCGAGACCATCTCTTCCATTAAAACTGATATAGCTTGTGTGGTTAACTCTGAAGTGAGTGCTGTTTTAGCAGTCATGAGAAGAAATGCGAGATGGGGTGGTCGTTATGTATCTGGGGATGATCAACTAGAGCACTCACTCATCCAGTCTCTGAAGACTTTACGTAAACAAATATTCTCATGGCAGCATCAGTGGCAAGCCGTCAGTCCAGCCTTATATCTCCAGCCATTTCTGGATGTTATTCGATCTGATGAAACTGGGGCACCAATTACTGGTGTTGCATTGTCTTCTGTCTTCAAAATTTTGAGTCTTGATGTTCTTGATTGTAATACTGCCCACGTTGAAAATGCCATGCACTCTGTAGTGGATGCTGTGACCAGTTGCAGATTCGAGGTAACTGATCCTGCGTCAGAAGAAGTTGTATTGATGAAGATACTTCAAGTACTTTTGGCATGCATGAGAAGTAAAGCATCAGTTGTGTTGAGTAATCAGCATGTTTGCACCATAGTCAATACGTGCTTTAGAGTAGTTCATCAAGCTGGAAGCAAGAGTGAGCTCTTACAGCAGATAGCACGTCACACCATGCATGAACTTGTGAGATGTATCTTTTCACACCTTCCGGATGTCGACAACACTCAACATTCTATAGGTAGACGAGGCAGTTCCACCCAAAACACGGTATTGGTGCATCCTGTTTTTTTTAATTATATATGTCTTGAAGTTACGCTTCCTGCAGTATGTACCATTCTTCTTCCTGGTTTGGGAAATAATGATCCATCAGAATTGTCTACATTCCCCTCCTAGAGTGCAAAATCATTAAGAAAGGTAGTAAACAGATGGTCTTATAATTCTTCTCATGGTCCAGTTTCGCCTTATGGGTATCATTTGATAAAACGATATTTTTTTGTGTTGGCACAAGGAAAAGAGTGGGCTAAGTGGCCTCTTTTAAAAGCTTAAGCTTTTAGTACAAAGCAGTACTTGCCTTAGACGTCATAAGCTAATCGATAGTTCTCTTTGCTTCTGCATGTGCATCTAAAATTCGTCTTAATTTCATAGATCTTCCCTCAAGTTTCGCTTTGTAACACTAAGGGACCGTTTGTTTTATTAAGATTAAGATGTCTAAATCTGAATTAAGATATTGTATTTAGAAATGAATAATTAAGGCTGTTTGTTTTCTCAACAACAACAAGAAGTTTTCTCAATATCTGAATATTTATAGTTTATTTTTTTAAAATTAATAAGTATAAAGTTCAACTATAATAATTAAAATATTATCCACAAAATATTAGGTTGTAAGGTGGTGGCTGGTGGTGACTGGCGGTGGTTGGCAATGGTGGTGCTGGTGATGGTGGTTGTTGTGATAGTAAATGGTGGTGCCAGTTGGCAGTGGTGATGGTTATGATGGTGGAGGTGCTTGGTGGTAGTGGTTGTTGATGATGGTTGACGGTGGTGATTGTGTCGACAGAGTGGTGATGAAAGTGATCATCGCAAAAATCATTGAATAATAAGACTCTTTTAATACTCTTTCTAAGATCTGAATGATCCAGATTATTCAGACCCATTAAGTGGTCAAATCTTAATAGCATCAAATGCACTAATAGCCCCTCTATTAGGTGCAAACACTTGAAGCTTAAAATCCATGCCGCTTACGATATTATGGTTATCTTGCTTATTTTGAATTTCCTGTAACAATTCTTTTAACCTATTTATCAGTAATGTAAAATGTTTACAATTTGACTAATTTACCCTTACTAATATACCCTTTTATGTAACACATTCTTTAAGAGTAAAAGATTTAAATCCATTGATTGGAAAGTCGTTCTTACTCCGCAAACACGTTGCATTCCACGTTCTTCTTCCTGTGGAATTAATGGAAGGATTATCTTTTATGACGACAATGAAACATTTGGTGTTATCGAGAAGAAGAGTTATTTGTGTTTGTTGGATTCAGTTAATGGGGTTGGGGTTAAAACTGTAAATTGACATGAATCGGAACTATACAGTCTTTTGACAAGATTACCCATTTGCACTGACCTTGCTTTGCTCAGTCAAAACTTCTCCATCGGCCGGGAATTGGTGGGTGGGAGAGGAGATTGGCGTAGAGGAAAGGCGGGGCTGATATCGATGTCTGTCAACATTGAAAAACAACTTTTTAATCGTTGTAATTGAAAACCAACGATTGTAATACCTTATCAAAAAGAAGAAGGAAATCAATGATTGTAATTGGAAAAGAAAAGCTGTTTACTTATGCTCTTTACTTGTTTAATTGGAATTCGGAAATAGTGTTTGCAGAAGAAAAGGAGCCCTTTGTGGAAAAGTGTGAAGAAGAAAGTTGGGATTTTGGCCAACAGAAGCTCAAAAGACATCATTAACTGCAATATATCTCGAAGAAGTTCCTGCTACTGCTACTAAAAAGAGAAAGCATCATCCAAGAAAATGGGACGTGTATTAATCTTGCAATAATAATGATGATAATAAAAAAAATACTTGAGCTTTGTTGTGTTTTGTTCTTCTGAGTGTGTGTTGTTTCAGGAGAGCCAGCCAATGGATTAAAATTTTTTATTCTTAAAGAACTTGTTAAACAAAATTGTTTATATTAATAAGGTAAATAAGTCAAATTGAATTTTTCTTTACAGTTGTGATAAATAGGTTAAAAGAATTGTTACAGAAAATCCAAAATAAGGAAAGTAAGCATAATATCATAAACCACAAGGAAGTTGTGTTACAAAATGAAATATGAGGGGAGGTATCTGAAATTATCCCTTTTTCTTTTTCTTGCCCTTGCTGGGGCCTGGGGGTGGGGGGAGGAGTAGGATAAGAATTATGCTCTAACAAAGTAGTCTTCGTATATTAGCACCAAAGAGAAGTTCTAGAATTGAATGAATATAGATATCAGATGTCATATTGATAGATCATTTGTTTTTTGCTTATTCTTCTATATGAATGTGTTTGGAGCATTATAAGTTAAATTTCTTCTAGTGTAGGTTGTGGGCCTTGACAATGAGTACAGTTTCAATAGCAAGTCAGAGAATGGTACTGTTACTTCTGAATATGATAGCCAGCCACATTGTGGAGCTTTTTCTTCTTCTGCCTCTACAGTTCTGCTTAATGGTGTTATAGATGAAGGCATGGTCATGAGTGATAACGGGAAGGATAATGTTCCTAATGATTTACATCTAATGACTGAACCATATGGAGTTCCATGCATGGTTGAGATATTTCACTTCTTGTGTTCCTTGTTAAATGTTGTCGAACATATAGGGATGGGTCCCAGAGCAAATACAACAGCTTTTGATGAAGATGTTCCACTTTTTGCCCTTTGTTTGATCAACTCAGCTGTTGAACTGGGTGGCTCTGCTGTATGCAGTCACCCTAGATTGTTGAGTTTGGTTCAGGATGAATTATTCCAAAATCTGATGGTATTTGGCCTGTCAATGAGTCCAGTGATTCTTTCAACTGTCTGCAGCATTGTTCTAAATCTGTATCAGCATTTGCGAACTGAACTAAAGCTACAACTTGAGGCCTTCTTGTCATGTGTTGTCTTGAGACTTGCACAAAGTCGTTATGGGGCTTCATACCAGCAGCAGGAAGTAGCTATGGAGGCTCTGGTTGACTTTTGCAGGCAGAAGTCCTTCATGGTAGAAATGTATGCTAATTTAGATTGTGATATCACCTGCACCAATGTTTTTGAAGAACTTGCAAATTTATTGTCAAAGAGTGCATTCCCCGTGAACTCTCCGTTGTCTGCCATGAACATTCTTGCTTTGGATGGTCTGATTGCTGTAATTCAGGGAATGGCTGAGAGGATAAGCAATGGATGTAGTTCGCAACAAATTCCGATAAATCTTGAGGAGTATGCTCCATTCTGGATGGTTAAGTGTGAGAGCTATAGTGATCCCGATCATTGGGTACCGTTTGTACGTAGGAGGAAGTACATAAAAAGAAGGTTAATGATTGGGGCCGATCATTTCAATAGGGACCCAAAGAAAGGACTAGAGTTTCTCCAAGGAACACATCTGTTGCCAGAGAAACTTGATCCCCAGAGTGTGGCTTGCTTTTTCAGGTTTACAGCTGGTCTAGATAAGAATCTTGTGGGGGACTTTCTCGGAAATCACGATGAATTTTGCATTCAAGTTCTTCATGAGTTTGCTGGAACATTTGATTTCGAAGACATGAACCTGGATATTGCATTGCGGCTATTTTTGGAAACTTTTCGACTGCCTGGGGAATCTCAAAAAATACAAAGGGTACTTGAGGCGTTTTCAGAGAGATATTATGAGCAATCTCCACAGATTCTAGCTAATAAAGATGCTGCTATGGTGTTGTCATATTCAGTTATAATGCTTAATACTGACCAGCATAATGTTCAGGTGAAGAAGAAGATGACAGAGGAAGATTTCATTCGAAATAATCGGAACATTAATGGAGGTAATGATCTCCCTCGTGAATATCTATCTGAATTATATCATTCCATATGCAACAATGAGATCCGCACAACACCAGAACAAGGTGCTGGTTTTGCTGAAATGAACCCAAGCCGTTGGATTGACTTGATGCACAAATCCAAGAAAACTTCTCCATATATTGTGTGTGATTCGAGAGCCTATCTTGATCATGATATGTTTGCCACAATGTCCGGTCCAACTATTGCTGCTATCTCTGTGGTATTTGATCATGCTGAACATGAGGATGTCTACCAAACATGTATTGATGGTTTCTTGGCTGTTGCAAAGATTTCAGCTTGCCATCATCTTGAAGATGTTTTGGATGATCTGGTGGTATCTCTATGTAAGTTCACAACTCTCTTGAATCCTTCATTGGTTGAGGAACCTGTTTTAGCCTTTGGCGATGATGCAAAAGCAAGGATGGCAACTGTTACAGTTTTCACTATTGCAAACAAATACGGTAATTTCATCCGTACTGGCTGGAGAAATATCTTGGATTGCGTCTTGAGATTGCATAAGCTTGGCCTTCTTCCTGCTCGTGTAGCAAGTGATGCGGCTGATGAATCAGAGGCACCTTCTGATACAGGACATGGGAAGCCCCTACCTAATTCGTTATCTTCCACTCATCTGCAATCCATAGGTACTCCTAGAAGATCTTCAGGACTTATGGGGCGATTTAGTCAGCTCTTATCTTTAGATACTGAAGAGCCAAGGTCTCAACCTACTGAGCAACAACTCGCTGCTCACCATAGCACACTGCAGACAATTCAGAAGTGTCACATTGATAACATCTTTACAGAAAGTAAGTTTCTTGTAGCTGATTCTTTGCTACAGTTGGCACGGGCACTCATATGGGTTGCAGGGAGACCTCAGAAGGGTAATAGTTCTCCTGAAGATGAAGACACGGCAGTGTTCTGCTTGGAACTGCTGATTGCAATTACCTTGAACAACAGAGATAGAATAAGACTTCTTTGGCAGGGAGTTTATGAGCATATTGCTAATATTGTCCACTCAACAGTAATGCCTTGTGCTTTGATTGAGAAAGCTGTTTTTGGACTCCTCCGCATCTGCCTGAGGTTGCTTCCCTATAAAGAGAACTTAGCTGATGAACTTTTGAGATCCCTACAACTTGTTCTCAAGCTTGACGCCCGTGTTGCTGATGCATACTGTGAGCAGATTACACAGGAAGTCAGTCGTCTGGTAAAAGCAAATGCCACGCACATTCGTTCTCAAATGGGATGGAGAACTATTACCCTTTTACTTTCCATAACAGCAAGACATCCAGAAGCTTCTGAAGCAGGATTTGATGCCCTTGTTTTCATTATGTCTGATGGAGCCCATTTGTGTCCAGTTAATTATGTTCTTTGCCTCGATGCAGCAAGAAATTTTGCAGAGTCTCGTGTTGGACCTGCTGATAGACCTGCTCGGGCAGTGGATCTTATGGCAGGTTCAGTGGCTTGTTTAGCACGCTGGTCTAAAGATACTAGGGAAGCTCTGGCAGAGACTGAAGCTGTGAAGTTGTCCCAAGATATTGGAGAGATGTGGCTGAGGCTTGTACAGGGGCTGAGGAAAGTTAGTTTGGATCAGAGAGAAGTTAGGAATCATGCTCTTTCATCCCTACAAATGTGCTTGACGGGAGAGCATGAAATTTACTTTCCACATGGTCTCTGGTTGCAGTGCTTTGATATGGTCATTTTTACAATGTTGGATGACTTGATTGAGCTTGCATCACAAAAAGACTACCGGAACATGGAAGAGACACTTGTCCTTGCCTTAAAGCTCCTTACTAAAGTGTTTCACCAGTTGCTTCATGAGCTATCTCAATTGACCACATTCTGTAAACTGTGGTTGGGCGTCCTCAACAGGATGGAAAAATGTATGAAGGTGAAAGTTAGAGGTAAAAGAAATGAAAAGCTTCAGGAACTAGTCCCTGAACTCCTGAAGAATACCTTGTGCGTAATGAAGTCTAAGGGGGTACTTGTTAAGAGGAGCGCCCTTGGTGGGGATAGCTTATGGGAATTGACATGGTTGCATGTAAATAACATTGTTCCTTCTCTACAATCTGAGGTTTTCCCTGATATTGATTCGGAAAATCTACAGCCACATCCTGTGTCTGCTGAAACCAATCCAAACGAATAGCTTGTCAAGGCTTTGAGTCATCTGGATAGAAGTTACGTTGGAGGCAATATTTGCACAGAAGGGGAGGATTACTGTGGTTTTTCACGGAAGGAGAATAATTTACAGAGATGAATGTCTGGTCATTTTCTGCCAGGAATTTGATGAAGATCTTTCTCAGATAATTGTGTTGGATTGAGCATATTGTACAGAACATAAAGTTCTAACCCAGTTTTTACCCTTTTGTATTGTCAGCGTGTTGCGGCATGAGTTCCACTAATCTGCCTTAACTGTGTAATCTTATACAAGTGACTGTTCAACAAATTCACTTTTTTGGGCACCAGGCCATTCATTCTGTCTATGAATTTAGTCTTGTATTTGTATCACTCTGTGAGCTGAATATCGGATTTTGTTTATTAAAGAGAATGCCCCCATTTTTCGTTTTCCTTTCAGTTTCTAGCTTCATGTTGTAGAAATGGTTTTTTGTTCCCAGAACAAGTAATTTTTCCTCAGAAATTCAAGAACATTATTACTTTTATGGGAAGGGGAATCGACAGCAGCTTCCGGTCAATGTGATTTTACAAAAAAACCATAAAACTCCACTTTATTCTTGTTTTGCCCCTATTCTTCAATATAGCCATTGGCTGAAAAATAACAAAATAAGATACACTCGCTTTGACAATTTTACCGTGCATGTGCTGTTCTCTGTAGGGTTATCTTCGTCTTATCACCGCTTCCTCTGTTTTTCTCAGTGACTTTCTCCTCTGTTCTCTTCATCTGTTAAAAATCTCCTTTCAATCATGTGATTTATGTCAATTCAGCAACTACTGAACTGCGAAAAACCCAATTTTCTGTTACGACGACGATGTAGGGCTGTGCATATTATCATAGCGGAATCGAAAATTTTGATATTCGGTATTCGATATTTTGGTATTCGGTATGATATTTGGTTTAAGTTTTAAAAAATATTGGTATTATGTATGGTATTTGATATTTTAAAATGAATGCTAAAATACTGATACCGTACCGAAATATATATTACACAATACACATTTTATTAATTATAATATAAACATAAGAAATCTAAAATTTTTACTTTCCTTTATTCCCTAAGTTCATCAATTAACTGTAAACAAGTAACATGATATTTCTCTAAGTTTTCTCTCTCTAGGTTGATATTTGTTGATTTTGGACTTGTCAACAAACATTTTTAGTTTGGTACTTTAGAGTATTTTAATTGAGAATATTACCGTCTATGACTCTATGCACTAGTTAGTATTCAAACCGAATAAATCGAAGTTACCGAACCGAATAAATCGAAACCGAAAGGAGAAAAATCAAACCATACAGAATTTAATTAGGTACGGTATTGGTATAGCATTTTATGAAATCGAATACCGAAAATACCGAACCGAAATATCTAAATACCGTACTGTACTGTACCGACCGACGAATATCCCTATACTCTGCTCAGAAAAATTAAACCACAGGTACTTGGTTTTCCCTATTCATATTTTCCAAATCTGCATTACTGTCAAGTTAATAGCTATTTCATATTTGATACAACTAATGTAGCTCATTTCATATAGTTAGCAGAATCTGGGAAACCATTCAAATTTCTATCGATTAGAATGTTTAACAGGTCATCCATCCATTCAAGAAGAAATTTACTTGCCTGATCTGCGTCCAAGTAGTATCATAGCTTAGCTGCTCATAGTATAACTGTCAATTTATAAAATAACTCTCTGAATGATTTCTTCATATACTATATTGTGTGTAGTATAATCATCGTTGCTATCAAATTTTTTTTATTTTATAGAATTTGAGTTTTTTTGCTCGTGATAAAGCAACATAAAGCTAACCATGTGAAAAAGCAGGCTCCCGTAATTAAATTCCAACAAAATCTAACGTTTGACCTTCAACTTTATTTATAGTCATAGCAAAACATAATCTAATAAGAAATTATGTTTTTTTAAAAGGAATATGTAGTTTTTTCATCTTGTGAAGATAACAATGGTATTCTCGGAATAAATACACGTGCATCTTTTAAATCACCGCTTGCAATTTTAGCACTTATGACATTCTTTTCGAAGTTACAACATATAAGTCGTGTACCATAACATAAACCTTCGCATGAATTTAAATTCCGCAATAATATAACAGGACAATTTTTTTTCAAAGTTAATTTATACAGAGGTAAACCAGGAGGGTGTAAGCTATGCAAGAAATCTTCATATTGCACACGTATGTTCTAGAATCACCCAAAAATTGAGTTATGAGCATGTAATTTATTTCATCAACGAAATCATTTTTTGTTGTCAGAATAATACGAGAAGTCATAGAAGACATATCACAAGAAGATGTATACACATTTGGATAAGTTACAATAACAGATTAACGATTCTTTTTCACTAATAAAAGGTTCGACAAAACATTCAGGAATTTCAATCTTACGTTGGCAATTTATTTTTTCTTTTCCGCTCCTTATCTTCATCAAATATTCAAAAAAGGTAGGATATGTTCTCGCTCACATATTTATTGATAATCGCAATTTTCCAAGTTGATTCCAGATGTTAGAACATAACAAACTTTTTTTGAATAAAATCCTCTTTTTTTCAGCTGCGAACAATTAGAAGAGTTTGTCTGATCACCACCAAAGACGACAACTTTTCCACCAAATGATATCTTTATATCCATTAGATATTTCAATAGTAAATCAAAAGCCTCTAACAATTGTCTTTTGGCAATGATACTTCATCCCACACGATTAATTTAGCATCTCGTATCAATGATGCAAGTGAACTTATTCGGAAACAAGGACGGAGCTAGAAAGCAACTTACGAGTTCGGTTAAACCTAGTAATTTTTATTCAAACTGTGCCTTGTGAAAGTGAAAGTCATTCTTAAGGACACAAAAGGCAATAAGAGAAAAGTGAAAGCGAAAGTGTTCAAGTGTTGATTCCTCGTTATTTTACTAATTGTAAAGTTGGTTAGGATTTGTCCTCAGCTATAAGACTAGGGCGCTTTAGTTCACATATGGCAATTAATGTAGGCTGCTAATTTCGAAGTAGGGATAGCAAACGGGGAGGTGCGGGTTTAGGGCTATGCGGGGCGGGTTGCAGCTCTATGTGGGTTTACGTGGGTATAAGAATTTTTCTTCTTATTTTAAGTTCCCTAGGATCACCATATGACCGATAAAACTCGCTTCTCAACAAATTGCTAATCCACTTTGGAAAAAGAAAATATAAACAGTTTGTTTATTATATTAATAATAATTTTATGATATAGTTCAGTAAATTGCTTGTTGGCTTGTAATTTTCCGTGGAATTACAATCTGGAATATTGTAATTTACACTGAGTATTCCAGTTTACTATAATGGCCGTAAATTATAAATCTGAGAAGTTCGAAAGACGGGTGGCATTGCACAAATCTAAACTGGAATATTCAGATTGTTTTTAAGAAACAAAAATAATTTTTAATTTTTTGGTTGATTAAGTCGAAAATTCCAGCCAAATATAAAAAGGAAATAAGTAAATAAAATGGAAAATAATATTGGGGCGGGGCGGGTGGATGCGGGTGAAAATACTACGCGGGGCAGTGCGGGTTGAGATTTTCGCGGTTTATGCGGGTTTCTCCCGCACCGCACCGCTTGCCATCCCTATTTCGAAGAGCACGTTCACCATCGCTTCGTGGACGTACGCTGCCACTCTACCACAAGAACTAAGATCAATCAATTACTCTAGCTGTATCAACTACCATACACCATAAAGATCAAATCATTATACAACAACAAAAACAACAACGATAATGACGATGCCTCAGTCCCAAACAAGTTAGGGGTAATGTGTAAAAAACGTACCATCAATGCACAGAATTTAAACCATTTGTCATATTTTATAATGCCCAAATTACTTGTTGGCCTAGCTCTCCAACAGTACAGAGCAGACCATGTTGCCATTGTATGAAAAAGCTCTGACTGCAGGATTCATAGCTGCATACACCTTTTTCTTTTCAAAACTTTGTTGTGGTACTAACTTGTGGAAACCCATTCCAAAGCTTTGGGTTACAAGTACCATTGGTATCAAATGAAGCTTAAAATATTCCAGGAGAAAAGGTTTGATTGCCGAGCATATAGACAAGGCAATAGAAGATCAGAACCAGAGATCTGAAACTGAGAGTAACATTTCCATTTGAAATAAAATCCTATCACATTGTACATAAAATATTACTTTCCCTCTTCATTTCTGTTGTCTATAAAGAATTCTACCCAAACATAAGATTAGTGACAGTATCAGTATCAGAATAACATTAAATTAGCTTCTTCTTTTCGAAAAATGTTTTCAAATGCCACAACTGCAACCCTGCCACAGATAAGCATACAAAGATTGACAGGCCAGTCATCCAAGCCATTTTGGAGTTGGTTGATCTGTTAAGTTCTTGCATCTCTTCCTCCCTGTAACATGTGGAAATATTTCAACCTCTATTTCATTAGCTTAGATTCACGAGGATGGGATCGGTAACAAGAATAAGGTCAACTCACCTTTCGCGGAGATAAAACATCTCATCATGGATGTTCTGAACATGTTCGTACATCTTCTTCAATTCTAATTCCATTAGCTGGTAAGAGGACAGATGAAAGAGCATTACAAATCTAGTCGTCAGTGGAATCTGAAGCACTATAAAAAGTCGACATTCTTTTTTCAAGCATGAGTGGAAGATTATTAATCATTGAATGAGATATGTGAGCATATCGGCCTAAGAAAATGGAATAAAGCATGGAGGGACTACTTGGTATGAGTTCAAGATCTGCAAATCAGATGTCACTTCCTTGTTAAGAATATCTGGTTGTTAGAACAGGAAAGGAATCGATGAAGTGCAGTATATTCTGCTTTTACTTTATAATTCACCTCCCCCCCACCCCCCGCCACCCCAAACCCCCTTCACATTGAAAGCAGTTCTATATCAAGAAGAGGCCACCATTTTACAACAGGCCCCCCAAACTTTGATTCCTCGCCTATCGGTAATAAATGAAAGCCACCAAATTCTGACATCGAATCATTTCTTTGGTTTTCCTTCTTCTAAGAAAGTGAAGATAATGGCCAGCCTGATCTAGAAGCTGCAGCAGTCTTGGAGGCTGTTTAAGTGCAAATAGATGCTTTATTAAACCAAACTGCTGATCAGAAGTTCATGAACATTTAGAAGTTATTCAATAAATGATCTGTTTTGTATTGTTAAAGTGAAGGGCTCTAGGAGTTAAAAACTCAAATTGATGAAACAAAAAGGAGTCATGGAGACAGAAAATTAAACGTTACGAGAACACAGAGTTCAATATCTGTGAACTGCCAGTGCGACTCAAGACAAATAGATTGCTGCATCCATATACGTGATAAATGAGACAAGTAAGCATGTAGATCAAAGGAAAAAAAAAGGCTTACTTCAACAGAACCTTTCTTAGCTACACTGGTCCAGTCCTTAGCAGCTACACCAGACTTCCAATCAAAATCGACAGTCAGAGTAATAGGGGGCTTATGGTCAGCAGCATAGAAGCAAGCCATATAATCTCCAGCTTCCGTAGTCTCAAAAGCAAAATGCCCCTCATGCACATTGTCCGAATAGTGATAAGTATTCCCGTATGTAGATGTCACCTAAATCACACAAACCAGATAAAAAGTTCATATATTTGACCAGACGAGACTGATTAATCTGATCAAAGTAACACATGCTACACAAAAAAGCTCGTCTTACCGGAGCATGAACCTATGGAAATCCTTTTTTCTCAAAAAAGAAAATCCTTAGATCACACATACCCTCCAAACACCTTTAAATAAAACGGAGCTCTAATTAAAATTCATAATTTTGTGGTTGATCTTGATCCGGACAAAAAGCAAAAAGAGTGAAACAGATTTTCACTAACCGTAAAATCAACTTCAAGGTTTAGAAGCTAACAACTCATCCTACATATATAAGCTCACATACGAATTCCAATCCCAATCCCAATCCCAATAAAGGAGGAGGCTAAGGTTGATATCATCTTAAAACTAGTCAATCACTGAAGAGATCCTCATGATATTTTACATGCTCTCTTAGACACACGCTACATCAGTCCAATTAGAATGAAACAACCCCAAATGGAGCAAACATTTAGTACTGGAAATAGATAGACGTCGCGATAAAATTAATTCATAGTCCAAAAATTCAATCAAAAATTACCCTGACGGTGATTTTGTGAGTATCATTGGGATTGACAATATGGTACTTGCCAACAGTCATGGAATGACTCTTTATCTCTTCTGCTATGCATTTTGTGTGACCAGATAACACCTCGAATTGCACTGACTGTATTTGCCTCGCCAGAAACATCAAGATTACAATTATCCGAATCATTATTAACAGCAAAATTGGGAATAATAATTGATAGATACTTTACTTTTGTTTTGGGGTATGATTACGGAAATGAGTTGAAAAAGAAAGGGCAGTATATGTTTACAAGGAACAAGACTTTTTGGTTTGATTGAGAGTAGCAAGAATTTGATTCGGTAATGAATCCCATCCGGATCGGGGGGTTTCTTTTGTACTACAAGTCTACAACTACTTTTTTGTAAGCTTTTCTTCTTATTTTATATATATAAATATTGTATGAAAGTTAAAAAATATTGTATAAAAATTGTATAGAAGTTGTATGATATTGTAGTTGTATATAACTGAGTAGAAATAATGTATGAAAGTTGTAGATAAATTGTAGATAAGTTATATAATATATAATTAGTTGTATAAAATTTATTTTTTACTATATATAAAAACCAGATGCAAAATATACAAAAGACATATTGTA
The DNA here is from genome assembly GCA_005239505.1 of Nicotiana paniculata. Classification (NCBI taxonomy): domain Eukaryota; kingdom Viridiplantae; phylum Streptophyta; class Magnoliopsida; order Solanales; family Solanaceae; genus Nicotiana; species Nicotiana paniculata. The sequence continues at coordinate 12,834 of MDKI01115288.1, read as the reverse complement.
TAAAAATTATATTTAAGTGGTATGATATTGTTAGTTGTATATAAATGGGTAGAAATAATGTATTAAAGTTGTAGATAAATTGTATAATATATAATTACTTGTATGAAATTTATTTTTATTATGTATAAATCAGATAGAAAATATACTAAAGACATATTGTATAAAAATTATATTTAAGTGGCATAATATTGTAGCTATATATAACTGGGTAGAAATAATGTATAAAAATTGTAGATAAATTGTATAATATATAATTAGTTGTATGAAATTTATTTTTACTATGTATAAATCAGATACAAAATATACTAAAGACATATTATATAAAATTTGTATAAAAATTATATTTAAGTTGTATGATATTGTAGTTATATTTAACTGCACAAAAATAATAATGTAAACAATATATGTATTTTGGCTCCTATATATTAGTGAAAATTCTGATTCTGCCATTAACGTAGAGGGATGGTTTCTTCATGTTATGCAAAGTTTTATAAGATATCTTTTTTCTTGGTTTACATTTATATCAGGAACTTCGAGTACAACATAGAGGAGATGCAGTAAGCAGTTTGGTATATGAAGCAAATGCAAGAGTGAGAGACCCAATTTATGGATGTGTAGGTGTAATATCCTTGTTACAGAATCAAGTATCTAAATTACAAATGCAGCTGGCTGTAGCTCAAACAGAGATATTATGCATCCAGATGCAGCAACAGACTTTACCTGCATTAGATAGGGGTAAGGTCTGCGTACAGACTACCTTCCCTAGACTCCACATGCTGGAATCAAACTAGGTTTGTTATTGTTGTTATTGTTGTTATGCAGCAAGAGACTGTTCCCACCTTGCCGACGACGTGTCTAATGGCACTAGGTAGAAATAATAATGTAAACAATATGTATATTTATATTTTGTGTCAATATATTGAATTTGGTGAAATCAGTTGTTTACATGCTCGATCCCCTCAGTCTCGAAATCACTAACAATGGAGGCATTTGAAAATACTCTAAAACTTTATTCCAATTTGATAGAAATAATTTATTTCTTTTTGCCAAAAATCAAAAAGAGAAATAAAAGGATTCCTTTGGGTTTTGCCCTGAAGTAGTAGAAGATGAGATATGGGGAGAGAGAGGGTGACGATACTCGAGATATGAGAGGGGATAGAGGAGAGAAAAAAGGAAAATGATGTAACTAAATTCCTTGATTGAAGACACAAATAATAAATTTGGGAGCCTTTTAAAGTGGATTGTATATAATTTGTAACTAAAATGTGTTAAAGTCGGATAAATACCAAAACAGAAATATTTTTCGTAATAAGGTTTCAAATAGTATATAGGAATAAAAAAATCTTATTTTATTACTAGTGATTTTAGGCCCGTGCAGGTTAAATATCATACGAGTAGTACTGCATTAATCTACCAAGTCAGGCGCAATATCGTTTATATAAATAGTAATGCAAATTATAGTTGCAAATTATATGTACTTCCTTTAACTTTCCTTTTTTAGCTTCTTCCTCCAGATTCTCATGATTGTTCAACTCCTATTTTAGTTTTCTTTGTCCCTTTCAGTCTTCTCTCTTCCTACTCAATTTAGGTGCTTCGTTGTATAATTATAAGGTGAGTTTATTTATTTATTTATTTATTTTTATTTTTCGAAAATACTACTGCTGCATAAAAATTAATTAAATTTTTGGTCCACTATTTTTTGTGTGTTTACCGCAAAAAATTGCGATTAATTGTGGACTCTGGAAAACGGGGCACGTGTGCAAAGGGATAGGTTCTTTACCAAGATATTTCTCTTCTTTATTAAGTTACAAAATAGGTTCTTTACCAAGATTTGTTTAGTTTAAAATATTTGCTCATTTGCCTGAATGAGTTATTCCACTGTGTGCTTGTTCCTATACTGCGATATTGAATCAATATGACTGAAAACTGCGTATTTACACTACTAAATATAGAATAATAATAGAGTAAAATTAAAACCATTTGTTGTGAAAGGAATTCGCTTTAGTCGAACTGGGCAGAAGTATGCAATGACAAAATTAATTGTTTCCATCTTTCATGGAGTTAGATGATGCTAAAAAAAAAATGTTGGGGCTTTAGTTGTGAATTTTTCATATTATTGTTCTAAAAAACAAAGTTTTGATGCATATTGAAGTCACATCACAAGGAGTCATAACATTAAAGTAATGATTCACATAATCAACAAAGTATAGAATGAAAAATATGTGATTGTACCTTGCAATTAATTTTTTTTCATATGTCATATTTTAATTTGGCGAACTTATAGCCTCTCCAGTGAAAAACGTTAAATCAGTTATTTTCATGACTTTGCTAAGTGTAGAAAACTATTTGTTTAATAATTCTTTTTCACTATAAGAAGTACTCTTGAAAATTTAGAAAGTTTTCTTAACATTTTAAAAATCAAAAGATAGTTCGACAGGTATTTTCTTATAATGTTTTTGTTATGCTTTTATTTTCTTTGAAATTGTTAATATATGTTAGCCAATATAATTTAAGAAGCAGTTTAGAAAGTTCTCTTAAAATTTTTTAAAACGGAAACGACAATTTTTTTCACTAATGGTACTTTTATAAGTCAAAAATTGTTTGTATGTCCGCAAATTTTAATTTACTTTGACCTATTTCTCAATTAAAGAATCATGAGTAAAGTTAATAAGAAGTTAACCTATTTTTAACCCATACAGTAAAGGTTCTGTTTACCGTGAAAATAGTAATTATAATTATATTTAATTTTGTGGTTCTAAAAATATGTGATCTATTTCAATACTAGTTGTTAGGCAATAGATGCTAAGTGAGAGGTAATAAAAATGTGATAAGAGCAAAGGATAATGGAATTATGCAAACGAGTAGTTATGAGGCGGGGTCTTGAGTTGGTCGAAAACAGGGTCTCGAGGTCGAGCTCGAGCTCGAGTGCTTGACAAAGGGCGGTCGATAAGGATATAACAGTATTGAGGGCCTCGAAGATGGCCTCTTTATGGTCAATAATGAGCAATAAGTGAAGAACAATCAATGAACACAATAAATAGAAAGCAATAAATCAATGGAACAATTGTAGAGAATGTTTGACTTAGAGAGCAGAGAATATTCTTGTTCTAGTATTCAATATTATCCATCCTACAAATTGGCAAGGGTCCCCTTTATATAGGAGGGGAAATCTCAACATAGTACATGTGTAATTATAACAAAGAAATACAGCAGGTACAACTATTTAATGTCACGATACACACTTGTATATTCTTGCAGACTTGGTCAGCTTTAACCACGTGCCTTTTGGGAATTTTTTGATTTTCCATGATGGTCATTGATTTACACCGTCCCGAGGTCGAGCGTGGAGAATCCTCGATATGCTTCCTCGATGTCAAACCTCGAACTGTGCTTCGAGCCCTCTGAAGACGGGCTATGGAGTGCCATAATGATCATAAAATCGGGCTCTCCGATTTTAGCCGTATACAGATAGTCCCTGCGTTTCTTAGAATGAAGTGATAAGAAACGGTCTTGAACTCTTGCCTCTTCGATATCCTTATTATGACGTCAGCCTCGTCAGTACATTAAATGACGTGACACAAAGTCTGCGCAGAGGTCGTTGTCAGCACGATTCTCGAAAAGCCCACGAACCGCTATTGGTTCGACCTTTCCGCTTCTCAAACATTCCCAAATGGCTTCTATAAATACTTCAATCGTTTGCCTTTCACACTTTTACAACATCTTCAAGTCTTCAAAATTTGGCTAACTGTTTTCTCCTTTCATCCTCTTTTTGCGCTTGCTTCTTCATCCTCTTTCTTTGAAACTCAGTTACAATTATGGTGAAAACTTCCAAAACGGTATCTCAAAAAGAGGGAGCCACTTCTTCATCACGCCCGTCTAAGGGCAAATCAAAAACTCCTCTTAGTATCGAGCAGTGCATTCCTAGTCCCTTTGACATCGTCTCCGATTTTACCATCGCGAAACCCCCTTACAATGGGTTGATGCTAGCTCATGTCTCGGTACATGAGTGTGGTAACCGATATAAAGAGAGTAAAGATCGACTGCCTTTGGGGGGAGGTGGCGCAAGTAGAAATCCCCAAAGCTGAGGAAAGCATAGTAACACATAAAGCCGGTTTCCTCATCTTATATATGTATCCTTTCACTCTAGGCCCCGTAGATTCTTCCTCTCCACCGATAAATCTGGTGATTCTCGACTTCTGTCGTCAGTATCGAGTGACACTCGGTCAGATTTATCCCTCTTTCTGGAGGATTGTATATATGATTCGATATATCTCCAACATGGTCGAGGGAATGACTTTCACCCTCGATCATTTGTTCAGATTGTATAGCCCTCGTCTCTTCCAAGGGGGTTTAATCAAGCTACACCGTCGATCTTTCAAGGCGTTCTTTGCCTGCATCGATGAGGACAAAGACCGGGGATGGATGAGCTAATTTGTTAGAGTCAGAACATCGGACCTCATCCCTGCTGATAGAATGCCATTCCCGGAGGAATAGAACATGAATCGTAAGTAATACCGAGTATGTTTTACCACCTCTTTTTCTTCTTCCGACTTGACCTCCTTCTCTTTTGATTGATTTTCTTCTGATTGTGTAGCCACCATTTGGTTCCCCGGCACGGTCCAGGACATTCCTGGATGGATCAAACTTTTGGACTCCGCTTTTTCATACAGCAAGCACGTTTGGCGCGATTTGGCCAAAGCGCAGCGGCAGGACAAAAACCACGGTATGCTTTTATTTTTGTCATTTCCTCATTCTTTGTAAGTATTCTCTATGGCTGTGAGTTTGATACATCATTCCTGTGCAGTCCTCGGGGAAGGCGTGTCGATGAGACTGCCTCCTCCTGGTGAGGAAGAGGCTTCGAAAACCGCTAAGGATAAGAAAGGGAAGAAGGAGACACTGGAGGAGTCCCCGAAACCCAAGATAGCAAAGGATCGGAATCCCAAGACCGATGTTACGGTCCTGACCTCGATGGCCGCCGAGAGACTGCGTGCCGAGGAAGAAGATGACGATACTTGCCCTTTGGTACAAAGGGTTAAACGAAGCGTTTATGCTTCAAAAGCTGTTGGGCAGACGACTGTTGAGTCGGAGGCGGTCGATGTGGACCCGCCTCGTGTTGAGGAGACCCTCGAGGAGGGTTTGGGTGCAGTCCCTGAGCCGCTCGTCGGACATGGTACAGTCCGTGTTGGTGAGTTCGGAGGGCCCGCTTCTGAAATTTTTTGGGGGTGAGAGGAAGCCCCGATGGAAGTTGATGCTGTAGGAGGATTTCAATCGGGCCTGTCATTTTCTCCAGGGGAGATACGAGATGCCTAGGACAGGAATGCCTCCGGTTTGGGGACCTCTCAGGGAGAGGATGATACGTTCAGATATTACTTTGAAGGCGTTGAGGAGGAGACCGATCTCGATGCCCCCGTCGCTCTCGAGGAGTCTGAGAGGCTTCAAAAGCAGGTGATATTCTTGATATAATATTTGTGCTTCAAATTTTTACTCTTTCTTTTCTAACTTTCTTCCTTTGTGTTGTAGGTCAAGAAGTTGTATGACCAAGCTTTGTCCAAGCTACATGATGAGCTGACTTTCCGTGAGTAGGAGCTCGAGAAGCTTACATCGGAGCTAAACGGGCTGAAGGCTCTGCATGCCCGAAAAGAGGAGGAGCTGGTCGACCTCCGAGCACGCTCAGAGAGAGCGTTCCAAGAGAGGGCCGACTTCGTCGAGCAGGTAATCTGGTACACATGAACTTGTCTTTTACTGCCACAATTGGCGCTAATTAACTTGTCTTCTATATTTGCAGAATGGGCAAAAGGATGTCCTAGTGGGGAAGCTTCGGGGGGAGATCGTGGACAAGGACGCTGAGATCCTCGAGCTGACGCGGCTGAATGAAGTCGTGGCCTCAGAGAGGGACATACTTTGGGAAGAGCTATCCTCGACTCAGGGCCTTCTTCGAGGTGCTTAGGAGGAGGTTGCTGCATTATCCGCGGCCAAGTCTGAGGCTGATGAATTTGTTTCTTCATAAAAAAGGGATGATGCCGCCGCAAATGATCGGGCCAGGGAGATATCTGAAAAGGCCGAGCTAAAACTGGCTCGGACTGTTGCTCATGCTCGCCTGCAAGCTAGGAGGCAAGCCTTCGAGGAAGCGAGTGCCAAAGGTGTCAATCTCTATGCCGAGATTGAAGAAACCAGGGCCTTAGAGGGAAAATCAACAGTCTCAACTACTTCGGATGAGGGTTTCGGAAGCGACTCGGGCAGTAGTGAAGGCGAAGAGTAGACTTACTTACTTTTTTGATTTTTCTTTTTTGTACATGGGATCCTCGGGGGAGCTTTGTAAAATACCCTTGTAAATATATTTTTTGGAATGAAAAATATATCTTCGTTTCATGTCTTCAAACTTTTCCCTGTGATGTTTATGCGAAAGTCAATCTTCGAGTTTTAATTTTAGCTCTTTGGAGCCCCTACTTGCAGTAACAATGATTCCTGAGATCGTACACCTCCTCGAGGCTAGGTTGGTATGAGGGTTACGATCCATCGAACGCTGTATGATAGCATCATTCATATGACATGACCGCGAAGTGACCGAGGTGGCCCCGCCGGTACACTTCCCCAAAAGTTATAATGACTTTGTTAGAACTAATTGGTCTTCGAAGTAGATTAATAGTTTCCGCTTGCTCTATATACGTGCTCGAATCTTCTTCAGCTTAGGTTCTTTAGCTTGAAAAACTAGTTTTTTCTTTAAAGTTCTCTTCCTTCTCTCAACTCTTCTATTTCTGTAGTTCAAAGCTTTTGCTTGAGCTTTCATCCTTTTTATCTTTATTCAAATAGTTATGGCTGTCGTGCCCAGATCTTTTCACCAGGAAGAGGAAAGTTCTACCTCTGCTTCTTGCCCGGTCGGTGGTACACCTCCAGCGTATGGCGAGTTAAGCTCGAGTTGTTTTGCTTTGAGGAAAGACTTTGCACTAGAGAAATCTTTTGATGCTCCGGGCCACCGAGAGCATGCGTCAAGGTTTATTCGATCAGTAGAGGAGAATCACCTCGAGGCCGTGAGGAGAGATTGTGGATGGGGAGAAAATGTGATGTTGCAGATACCTTCCCGAGAAGAGAATATTATAGCCCACGTAGAGGGATTCCTGAACGTGTACACGTACCCTTTTACATTGTGGCCCCTCGACCGCCTTGTTATCGAATTCTGTAAAAGGTATCGAGTCACTTTGACTTAGATTCATCCGCCCTTCTGGCGGATAGTGCTGATGACAAGGTTCTTCACTGAAAATGCTGAGCTTGAGTTTACCCTTAGCCACCTTATCAGATTATATCGGCCTCAGTGTTGTCGAGGCCTGATTGCGTTACAATGCTGATCCACCATGCCTTTTATTGCCAGTGACGATGAGGACCAAAACCGAGGATGGATGAGTCGATTTGTCCGAGTGAGGACTGTCGACATCATTCCTACAGAATTCCTGCCGTTCCCCGAAAAATGGAACTTCAAACGTATGTACTACGTCGTACCTTAGTAAAATTTGATCTCGATGATTTATAAGAATGTTCCTTTCTTTCTCTCCCAGCGGTCCCATGGATGGCGGAAGAGATCCCCTATCTTGCGGACTGCACTCGGAGGCTGGCGGCTTCCTCGTCCTATGATGAACGCAACTGGGGAGATCTGTCGAGGGGAAGATGGGAAGAAAAGCACCACGGTATGTGCCATGTGATTGCCTTTTGAGGAATGCTTTCCTTTATGTGTATTAACTCCGTCACCGCAGGCGTTGGTGGATTGTCCGAGATGAGACTGTGCCCCCTCGAGGAGGGGGAAGGACCATCGGCTTCGGAGCTAAGGGAGTATAACAAGCGAAAAAGGTCCTCGAAGGATGAGGACATTCATGACGAGGCGGGGTCTGCCCGGGGGTACAAAGAAGATGTCGCCGCTAAAGAGGACCTTATATACGTCGGTTATACTGTGGACAGAATACTCCTGGGGAGGATGGTTCTGCATCTATGGCTCGAACCAGGGGCCATCCCGAGGTTGCCGATCATTTTGGTCTTGAGAACTCTAGCCTCGAGGGAGAGGTTCCACAAGAGGGAAAAAGCAAGAGTCCTTTACCACCGTCTGTTTCCCCCTCAAAGGCACTTCGAGGGATAAAGATCTTCTGCCGCCATCTTCTTCTCTCGTCGAAGGTACTTCGAGGTATGTTTGGGGCCAGGGGCCGCCTAAATAAAGTAGAGCCTCGAGAAATCACGTCCCTTTCCAGGGTGATTTGACTGGGGCCGATGAGACCATGCCAGTAGACGCACGCTCGGCGTTCGAGGAGGCTTAGCGGCTCAGTTTTGTGGTGAGATTCGGTGATCTTATTGGTTTTTCAGCTTTGTATTTTCATCTTTTGAACTGAATCTTCTTTTTCATAGGCTTTTGACAAGCTCAAGTTCGAGCTGCTTCGCTGTGAGGCCAAGTCACGGGAAGCCTTGGGCAAGGAGAAATCTCTCAGGCTTCTTTGTGATAAGAAGACAAGAGAGTTGATATATCTTCGATCGGAGATGAATCGAAGCCGAGATTACAAAGTCAATCTCGAGAAATAGGTAATTCTTATTTTGACGGGGGTACATGTCTCTTTTCTCATCTTCGAGAGCTAATGTTTGATATTTCAGTTGCATAGAAAGACAGATATGCTTGAATGCCTCTGGGGCGAAGTTGGACAGGCCAATTCCGAATGTAATGCGTTGAAGGCGCAAATAGGTGTTCATGCTGCGGCCCAAAGGAATTCTTTGGCCAAGGCTTCTTCCCTCGAGGTACAAATCTGCAATGCTCGAGAAAGTATCTCGATTTAGACGGGCAGGATTGTCAAGCTCGAGACTGATCTTTTGAAGATGAAGGCCGAAGTCGTGGACGCCCCGGTTGAAGCTGAAGAAGTTCGAGCAAAGGCTGATAAGAAAGTGACCGTTTACTTGAAAGATGCTGCAGATGCTCGGGCTGAGCTAAGGGGAGCCTTTGATAGAGAGGGGAGGGGCAATGAGTATGACCGATGCAGATCTCGGAGGGAGACCCTAGAAGAGATTCATGCTAGGGGCTTTGATCTCTCGAAGGAGATAAAGCAGGCCAAGGAGGATGAGATCGACGCCAAGTTTTTCCTTTCTTCTGGTGCCGATGCTGATATTTGAAGGCCGCCGAGGGAGCTAGTATGAGGGGTCGTCGAGGGAGCTGGTCTCTAGAGTAGACTAGGTTTTTCTTTCTTGTCCTTTGTAAAAAACTCCTATGGGAGCACTATAAATGTATATTTGTAATACATATATATAAAAAAATCCTTTGGTATTTCATATTTGCTTCTGTTTGTCTTTCTTTTTGTTTTGAATTTCGATGCTTGTCAATAATTAGCCTGATGAATTGGACTTCGAAATGAAACCCTTGGGGTTATAAATTGGCCCTGAGGCTTTTTAGGCTGGCCCGTGGGCTCTTATGCATTGGCCCTTAGGCGCTTTAATTAACCGTTTAAGGCTCAGTCCTCGAGTCGAGTTTCGACACGAGCTCATCGACCCTTAGGTTTTTTAAATAGGCCCCGAGGCTCTTTAGGTTGGATCTTAGGCTCTTACGCATTGGGTCGGTACAACCTTTAGTGTTGTTGGCGCTTAGGCTCTTATGTATTGGCCCTTAGGCGCTTTTTTAGTTAACCCTTTAGGGCTCAGTCTTCAAGTTGGGTTTCGACTCGAGCTCATCGACCCTTAGGTTTTCTTAAATCGACCCTGAGGCTCTTTAGGCTGGCGCTTAGGCTCTTACGCATTGGGTCAGTACGATCTTTAATATGGCTGGCACTTAGGCTCTTACGCATTGGGTCGGTACGACCTTTAACCGGTTCTTTTCGAAGTATTTTTGAAATAATTGGAGGCCTGTGATTTTATGGCGACGGTCGTACATCTTCGAGTCGCGTTGGTTTGGTCGAGACCTTACGACCGTGGTCATTTTATTTGGCTGTAGCCTTTTAGTCCCTGGGTGAGATAGCCTCGGCGTCTATATCGAGGGTATGCCTTTTTAGGGGTCTTACAAGTTCGAATATTATAGACTTGACTTTGATATCGGGATTACGCCTTTTTAAGGTCTTACAAATTTGTACATGCCTTGCTTCAGGTCTTATAGATTTGATATTACCTCGTGGAGGTCTTACGATTCATGCCTTGCTTGAGGTCTTACAATTTTGATATTGCCTCATGGAGGGATTACATTGGTGACTCATGGAGAGCTTTGAGCTCGAAATTGCGGGCCCTGAGGTCTTATGGCTTCGAGTTTTTGATGACGATGGGGTGACTGTCGATGACAGTCCCCTGGACATCAAAAGTTTTTGGCTTTGGAGCCATTCCTTGTGAAAATAGCAAACTTTTTGATGTTTCCTCATTGAGGTCTTATAAACTTGATTTTGCCTCATGGAGGTCTTACATTGTTGATATTGACTCATGGAAGGATTACATTGGTGATATTGCCTCATGGAGGGCTTACATTGGTGCCTCATAGAGGGATTATGAATTTGAACATGCCTCGTTGAGGTCTTACAGATTTGTCGTTGCCTCGTTGAGGTCTTACATATTTGATATTGCCTCATTGAGGGCTTATTAGCTCGAAGTTGCGGACCCTGGGGTCTTACGACTTCGAGTTTTTGATGTCAATCCCCGAGTGTTCGGGAAATTTCTGGCCTTGGGGTCGTTTCTTGTGAAAATAGCAAGCTTCTTTGAAGCGCAAAGTGTTTTGATGATAAAAGATTCTCTTTTGATTACTTGGTACAAGTATACATGTTTTCTCCATTGAGGGTTCAATTATTCTACGTGTACACGGTTCATTCGATCGTTTGGCCCGATACACCATTCTCCTGTCGAGACCCTTTTTGGCATATTTTAATTTCTTCGAGGAGGTGATCTCCGGGGGGGATGCCCCTCAGTATTCGAGGTAGATCGAAGAGAAGCCTTGAATACTTGATGATTTATCCTAAGGTAGCATATGTATGTTGCCTCGTTAAAAACCTCGTCGGTAAAACCTATTTGGGATAAAATCCGATATGAGGGAAAAAGAGCGCAACACATGCTTTAAAACCTAAGACCTTCGAGCTGGAGGGTTCTTCTGTTCCTTTCAATCGAACACTTGTACATAGGTTAGTGTAAAATGTGAGGGAAAGGATTTTACCTTAACTGTGGTGGCGTTCAAGCCTCGATATGCTTCAGTTATTCATTCTGAGGACGCGGTACAATCCTTTATTCGTTCATCCAAGGATGTAGTTTGTGATTGCTACTCGGCTTTTTGCTTGTTCTTTGGCTTCTTCGATGTAGAAGGTGTCGGTGCCAGTGTCACATCGAGCACTGCGAACATTTCGTTTGCTGCGTGCTGCTCTCCGTACACTATTTTAACTCCATCCTTCGTACGAAACTTCTTCATTTGATGAAGGGTTGACGACACCGCCCTCATACTGTGAATCCATGGCCTTCCAAGCAAAGCATTGTATCTCATGTCATCTTTGATGACATGAAACGTGATATCTTGAATTGTACCGGCCACGTTGACTGGGAGAATGATTTCCCCTTTCGCTGTCTCGCTCGCCATGTTGAATCCGTTGAGGACTCGAGAGGCGGGCACGATCTGGTCGAGCAATATGAGTTGTTCTAACACCCTCGACCTAATTATATTGGCCGAGCTACCTGGATCTACGAGCACACGTTTAACCTGAAATTTATTCAAAAGAAAAGAAATTACCAGTGCGTCATTATGAGGTTGAGACAAGGTACGATGTCCTCTTCGCTGAATGAAAGAGTATCTTCAGGTATGTAGCTCTGAGTTCGCTTTTCCCTGGTGATGGATACTTATGTTCGCTTGAAAATGGGTCCCTGAGGGACGTCGACTCCTCCAATAATCATGAGGATGACATGTTGTGGTTCTTCTGTTTCATTTTTCATGTTCGCCTCTCTTTCCCGAAATTGGTTTTTAGCTCGGTCGCTGAGGAACTCTCGAAGGTGCCCTTTGCTAATCAGTCGGGATACCTCTTCTCGAAGCTGCCTGCAATCCTCGGTCCTATGACCGTGAGTACCGTGATATTCGCATATCAAGTTAGGGTTCTTCTGCGAAGGATCTGATAGTATAGTCTTGTCCACCTGGTGTCTTTAATTAAAGCTATGGCCGATACGATGTCTGAAACATCAATGTTGAAGTTGTACTCAGATAGTCGGGGTGCCTCTACCGGCTCTATGTGCCTGTCGAACCCTGCTTTGTTCACGAGTCCCCAAGGATTCTGGCCTCGATCCATCCTTTGATCACTTCGAGGTATGTTGCGCCTCGTGATATTTCTCCGATTTTATATATACGATTTATACCTTTCTTTGCTTGGCCTCGGCTCTCTCTCTGGAAGCCTCGATTCCTTTGCTAAGAGCCTGCTGGGTTACACCGAGCCCGAGGGGGCTTCCGATTGGTCATCCTCGACTCTGATATTTGACTAACACCTGTTGTGTACATCCGCCCAAACTACGGCGGGATACTTGATTAAGTTTTGCTTCAACTGTTTTGAAGCTATCGAGCTTCGTTCATTCAAGCCCTGAGTGAAGGCTTGCACTGCCCAATCATCAGAGACCGGTGGTAATTCCATCCATTCCAATTGGAAGCAGGATACGAACTCCCTTTAAATCTCATTCTCTCTTTGTTTGATTTTGAAGACGTCAGATTTCCTCGTAGAGACCTTGATGGCACAAACATGCGCCTTCACAAAAGAGTCTGCCCTAATGGCAAGCGAATCTATCGAGTTCGGGGGCAGGTTATGATACTACATCATGTCCCGTTGGTGAATTCTTTCTCGGATACTTCTTATAGCTTGATTAATCGTCTCTATCAATCAT
>ML357014.1:0-116390 GCA_005239505.1 Nicotiana paniculata | reverse complement strand
AGGATTATATTTGCAACGCCCGCTTAGTCTTCTACAAGACATAGTTGAGCGTGATCAGTACCCATCTCCACCTCTCTAGCCATGGTGGATCTAATACCTGGATGCAACCCTTCTACAAACCTCCGCACTCTCTCAGCATCGGTGGGCAATATCATAAGAGCATGGCGTGACAGCTCTGAAAATCTGGCCTCATAATCTATCACAGACATCTGCCCCTGCTCTAACCGCTCAAACTGACCCCGCAGCTCTTCCCTCTCAGAGGGTGGAATATATCTATCCAAGAACATCTGTGTGAACTGCTCCCAAGTGACAGTAGGAGAATCTGCTGGCCTGCTGAGAATATTAGACTGCCACCACCTGCGAGCTCTGCCCTCTAACTGGAATGTGGTGAAATCCACTCCATGGACGCTAGGATCCCCATGTTGTGCAGTCTATCCCTGCACCTATCAATGAAGTCCTGGGCATCCTCACCTCGCTCACCCCCAAAGACTGGACGGCGCAATCGAGTCCATCTGTCTAACATCTTCTGTTGATTGCCATCCGCAGCTGGTTTGGGCTCCGGAGCTGCTACTACAAGTTGGGCCCCACCCACGGCAGTGTACCCGGGGTGTGATGTAATGCTGTTGTCGATCCTGTAGCCTTGGAAGTAGGGGTCTAGGCTCCCCCTCCCGCCTGAGAAGTGGAAGGATCTGTTGGAAATGAACCAGCCTGGGACATAGTGTCCATAAATATCATCATACGACCCATGACTTCCTGGAAGCCTGGCGCCATCATAAAGTCTACTGGTGCAGGATCTGCCGGAGGTACCTCATCCTACTCCTCTACAATAGGGTCCTCTAGTGGCGGGACCAAGATAGCTCTGGGACGCCATCGCCCCCTACCACGGGCCGGTGCTCTCCCCCGACCTCTGCCAGCGGGCGTAGCGGCCCTTTCCCGGGTCTGGAGCATCAGATGCGCACGTCCTCACCATCTATGAGAGAATAGAAGAATGAATTCAGTAAGTCATCGATTGCACGATAGAATAAGAACAAAGAGAGGTTTCCTAACACCCTATAGCCTCCTAAAGATAAGTACAGACGTCTCCGTACCGATCCGCAAGACTCTACTGGGTTTGCCCGTGACACGTGAGACTTACGTGAACCTAGTGCTCTGATACCATGTTGTAACGATCCAAAATCCAACACAGGTCGTGATAGCGCCCAACACCGAAGTTAGGCAAGCCAACATTTGCTTACTGGTGATATTATCCTTATTTAACATACCAACCCCACATATTCTCAAAGTTTTAAGCTTAGATCATTTAAATAAAAATGGAAACATTAACCAACTTAAGTAAATACAGTCACAATGATCATGATCCAATATATACAGTTCCAAAATAAAGAGTCTACTACGTGCGTGCCAGGAACTAGTGTCACAAGTCAACAGGCGAACTAGTAGAATATACAAAAGATGATACAAGTTGTACTACTGTCTGAGAGAAGTAGACATAAATAAACAAAATATAACTCCATAGCACTGCTGAGAATCGCCAAGGGAGGCAGCTCACCGTGGAATCACGTCCAGAATATATGTCAAGCTTCGGTCGGATAACCAGAAACACCAGCCTCAGAACCTGTACAATTAAGTACAGAAGTGCAGCATGAGTACATAAATATATATGTACCCAGTGAGTATCCCGCCCAACCTAGAAGAGGTAGTGACGAGAGGTCGATATGACACTCACTAAGGTCCAACCGTATAATTTAACAGAATGTAATGGAAACAGTTGGCATGTAAAGACAGTGAAGCAACAAGTATATATGTAAGATGCTGAAATCCAGGAAGAATACTGGGAATAAATAAAACAATTAACACTTCACTTTTTTTTCCCAAATATCTGTCAGATCAATATCCATGAAATTTAGTAACAAATAAATCATGGGCATGCAGGGTAAGGACAACCGGCCGGAGTAATAAGATAGTCATGCCCGTGCACTGCCGAGGATCGAACGGCCCGTACCAAAAGTGCACCTCTCCACAAAATACTCACATCTATGCACTGCCAAGGATCGAATGGCCCGTACCAAAAGTGCATCTCTCAACCTCTCCATGCACTGCCGAGGATCGAACGGCCCGTACCAAAAGTGCATCTCTCAATCCGCCGTGCCATACGACCCACTCCAATAAGAGTGGGGGAAATCACACTCCGCTCGCGGGATGTAAATTGCGAAGCGGTTACTTGCACATACATTATTCCTGTTTAAAAGAGAATACTTTTTCATGAACAATTTCTTACAAGTTTTTCTCAAATTTCATAACTTCGGGGACATAAGCAACATGTAACGTTAATTCATTGCGCATGTAGTTCATATCAAGTAAAATACAAAGCATGATGTGGGCCTAACTACCCGGACATAACAGTAATAGTGCTACGTACGGACTCTCGTCACTTGGTACGTAAGTAGCCCCCACAAGGTATCACATATAGCATTTAAATCACTTAGGGGGACAATTCCCCCTTACAAGGTTAGAAAGGAGACTCACCTCGTGCCGAATCTACCCCTTAGACCAAGGATGCGCCCGAACTCCGAACTCCGAACTCTACACCCGAGGACTTGCAACTAGCCAAATATGGAACAATGATATCAATGCATGCTCAAAGTAGGGTAATTATCCTATTTATTCAATAATTCAACATTCTTGAAGAATTTCCAAAATCCAACCCCGGGCCCGCACGTTCAATTTCCGAAAATTCTTGAAGGAATCGCTCACCCGAAGCCTAAGGATCGTTAATATATGATTTCTACTTGAATTTATGGCAAATAAGGGTAATTCACCAATTTCCCAAGAACCCTAAATTACTACCCAATTCTTGGTTTTTCAATGATTTTGTAGAGATTTTAACTAGTAATTCATGTTTGAAACTAGTGTTAGAGTGGAATTTACTTACCTCTCTAGTAGCTAGGTTGTGGTATGCTCTCTCCAAGCTCACAAGACTCTAATGGTGGAGGAAAATGAATGAATGGAGTGAAATCCCGAGTTTTAAAGAATATATACTGCCTGGCCTACAGGGATTCCGCACCTGCGAGCTGGGGATCGCACCTGCGGAACTGGACGGGAAGGGATGGGTTCGCACCTACGGAGGGATGGCTGCATCAGCGGTTCCGCTTCTGCGAACTTTTGCCCGTACCTGCGAGAAAGGGGGACCTCACCTGGGGTCGCACCTGCGATGCTTGGGACCGCAGGAGCGGTCCCGCACCTGTGACTAGGAAACCGCACCTGCGGTCACACCAGAACATGTGCACCATCAGCTATTTTAGCTGGTTTGTAGCCCCGTTGGGTGCCCGGGAGGCCTCTGGGCCCACCCGAGCCATCGTCCAAATATACCAACAAGTCACAAATCATAATACGGAATCGGTCGAGCCTTCGGAACACCCAAAACAACGCTAAAAGTCAAAATCACACCTCAAACCCCATGAACCAAACTTAGGAGCTTTAAGTTTTTTAGACTTCGCTAACAACGTGCCGAACCAACCTATACTACTTGGAATGACACCAAATTTTGCAGGTTGCAAGCAAGTCATAAATGACATAACAGAATTATTCCCGGTCTCGAAATTCCGTTCGGACCTCGATAACACAAAAACACGTCCAAAACCACAGTAGGAACTTAAGGGACTTCTTATTTCAATATTGGGCGTCGAAACTCTCCTGGGTCATCAGAAACCCATCCCGATCATACGCCCAGGTCCTAAATCATCACACGAAGCTCCGAAACCGATGAAACTAGATCCCGAGGTCATTTACCCAAAATGTTGACCGAAGTCAAACTCGGCCTTAAAGGCCAACCCTAGGGAACCAATTGTTCCTATAGCACTCTAAACACCTCCGAATCCCAGACCACCAGTTCCCGCAAGTAATAAATCATAAATAAACCGCTATGGGAAGTTTTATTTAGGGGAACGGGGTCCGATAACGCAAAACAACCGGTCGGGTCGTTACAAGTTTTTTGACTAATAGTTCATGCAATAGCTTAAAAATGAATTAAGAAAGAAAACAAAATTAAACACAAGTTCTCTTACCTAATATGAATTTCACATACTAGTGAAAGAAAGTTTAAGAAAAAAATGGAAGTGATAAGAATTCATTTTCCTTGTCTTCTTTTAGTTTAGTGTTCTGTGGCCTTTCTAATTACCTAAACATTTAGTTCATTGAATGGTTCCAATGCATATTTAATGGATTGTTTATTTCTGTTTTTGTTCATTTTTGTTGCATTCATCACTGTTTCTTTTTGGCGGAAGGGCCGTAGTTTTTTGGGGAATTAATTCGTAATAAAAAGTGGGCATGTTATAAATTGCGAGTGCGTTTCACGTGGCATGATTCGTAATGTGTAAAAAAACAAACGAGTGCGCGACATCGAAACTTGTTCAAATAATTTTCATAACCTACGGAGCATTTAAAATTAATCTTAAATGTTGGAACTCAACTTATGAACATCGTAGAAATGCCTTTAGGCGCGTTTTGAAATTATCATCGTGATTATATACACGTTCGCGTGACATAATTATGATTTTTCAAAATAAATCGAAGTATGCGTTCGCGCAACTTCGGTCAAACAATCTTAAACTAATCAAGCATGTTTAATTGTGTACACGTGTGCATGATATGATTTAAGCGCCCCAAATAAGGCAGATTCACACACATTTGATCCGTTTCAAAAAATAAATCTAGGTACACGTTCGCGTGACTTTGGCCAAACTATTTAAAAATAATAAAGTGTTATTAGTCGTGTACATGTACGCGTGACATGAATTTGACATACCAAATAAAATGAGTACACGTACGTGCGACTCGTATGAAGATAATTCCGTAATCACGAATAATCGAGTAATTAAAAGTGGTAAAAAGGTAAATGCACATAGGTTCTAAAACACGTAATCAAAAAATTTAATTAAGTCAGGTATGATTAAAGCGACTGTGTTAACACCACAAAACTCGGGAATGCCTAACAACTTCTCCCGGGTTAACAGAATTCCTTAACCGATCTTCTGGTCTCGCACACTTTGACACAGAGTCAAATTTTCCTCAATTTGGAATTTTAAAATAAACTGGTGACGTGGGACACCATAAATTATTCCAAGTGGCGACTCTTAAATAAATAAATAATCCCAATTCGAATAATGTCACTTAAATTGGAAAACCTCCCTAATCCCATATCCCCTCTCGGGAAAAAGGAGGTGTAACAATAATGACTCAACCAAATAAATTCACTTTGAAAATTGGAAATTTGCAGAAATAAATACATAACTCAAGGGTCTTATCAATATCCAGCTATAACTAATCCTTAAATGAAATGTAAAACTGTCGAATAACTTAAACATTCAGAGAGGAATACATAAACACATATATTGATGCGACGCGCATCCCGATCCCACCAACCCTCCTTATTCCTCCTTAACAATTACTGTTGCGCCCCTTTTTTCCTCGCAGAATCGGGTTTCGATGTTTGTGGGACAACTCCCTTTCTTTTGGGATGGGATATGAGGATTTGAAGAGTCACCACCTAACAGATTAAGGTGCGTTAGGGCACCTAGAGCAGTTAACTCATGAAATTAGCTTGCATCACCAGAGGTCGGGTAAGGGCTCGAAATTACCTTGAGGGAAAGGTGTTAGGCACCCCTCGAGGTCCACAATGGTGGGTCCTGGCCGAACTTAATTAAGCGAATTAGTCTTAAAGGCAAATAATGCAATTTGGACAACTATACATTACCTTAAGCAAGATTAAAGGGATCCTAGGCTTTTTAGCCTATAGGATCATTTCCATGCAATACTTAGTAACTTTCCCCAAGTTGGGGTGCTACACATAGTATTAGCACACGGGTCATCATCTCCTTTACTACTCAATTACTATCTTTCAGCTATTAGCTAAGAGTTCTAATAGCTTCTAACTCGTGCCTTATGCGTGCACTACTTGTCACGTACCTATGGTCCTAGAGGTGTTTAGGACCTCTATTTAAGGTAGTTCTAGACTGACCTATGTTGCTTAAAATGAGAAAAATCTAGGCGACAAACAAAATTCAGATAGGACTATCATGTAAGGAGCAAATAAAGGCTCATGTTAACCTCCACAAGTAAACAACAAATGCACCCAGTTCAATCAACAAAGTTCATTAATTTAGGATCCTATAGGCAGGATATCTAGATGGGCATAAACAGAATGTAAGAAAGCAGTTTATTAAAATGAGCATTGGGACCTACTGGCTTGCCTACTGATTTGATTAAGTTCTGAATCTGGGCATTTACAGGCAAAAAGAATGTCACCGTTTTTAGGCTTGGAGTTCTTAATAACCCTACAGGTTTGCCTAAGTGGTAACCAGAACTGATTAACAAAAATCCTATAAGCATGATATCTACATGTTGATTAAGGACCTATGACATGATTTCTGAGCGGATTACTGATTTTAACTCATGAAAATAAATTGTATCTCTTTAGGCATGCTTTCTAATTTGCAGAATTAATTAACTTCTATAGACATGATTTCTAGGTGTTGAAACTGATTACAAGCATGATTTCTAAATTTACCAACTGAATTTACTCTATATGCATGATTTCTACTAGTTTAAACCCTATAGACATGATTTCTAGGTGTTGAAACTGATTTGTTTATTTCCTATAGACATGGTATCTAAATTGAAGAAAACTGATTTTATATCTCCTATAGGCATGGAATCTATGTGGGCAGAAACTTTAAACAAGTTGTCAGGCAAGTTTATTAATTTACACAAACAAGATCCTATACATATGATCATTAATGCACATTGAGATTGGAAATATGTGTAGATCCTATGAACATGGATTTTAATGCAGAATTGACAGAAAACCTATAGGCAGTGTCTCTAATATGCCGAAAAATTGGAAAATTCAGAGTCACAAACAATTAGAAAACATCATATAGGCAGGATCTCTAGACAAGCAGTAGCATTCATATAATAACACAATAATCTATAGGCAGAATTTCTACCCGAATTTAAACAAAGATATAGAAAATACCCCCATCTTTTACTAATCACCCAGATCTGTTTATTACAGAGATTATTACGTTATTACAGCCCAATAATGAATCAATTACATAGAAAAATTCATTACACTATAGGGAGCCTTCATAGGCCCAATATAACCTGAGAACCAGGCCTTCAAGCTAAGCAGATCTGAAGCACAATGGTGGTTCATCCATGATACACAATATTGGGCTTCTGGTGTGTCAAAGTTCCCAAGGGCCTCAGGGACCCCGGACAATGCTCACACCAGAACCTTACTTAGAAAAACAGTTTGTAAACGACTGGAAGACCATCCCCAATGTGTCAGAGTTCGAAGGATTCTCAAGGACCCCAGGCAGTGCTCACACTGGGGGTGGTAGGAACCTAGATAACTAAGGGTAGAAGTTTGAAAACCAGTACATAGGGGGTAAGGGAGACATTTTGGAAAACATTTTAATTTTCAGAAGACCAACAGATTCAGACTACATGGTGCACACAGAGCAATCAGAATCCAATTTTAGCACCTGGTTCAAGGAAATTGGTGTTTATTCAAACTAGATACTCAGACCAGTACTTAAAGTAGTCACAGAAGCAAGGATACTTGAGTTAACAGATAGAACTGATCACACATGCTTGCAATATCTAAACAGGTTCAGAACATGGAGCATACAACTGAATCAAACAAGGTTTTATTTTATTGAAAGTACCTTAGTTTAGCATTATCACTAAGTGGGATCATATATGCATGTATTAAACAAAAACTTGTTGAAGTTTGAAATAACTAATCAAACAAACACATAGAATAGGACAGGATAGACTAACCACACATAGGACAGAACAAGATAACATGAGTTAAGGCATACCAGTTAGGAAGAAAGTAAACAGGAATGTGATGGAAATTGGAATCCAAAGAGTCTAGACTTGGCTTTCAGCCGCTAAACAGTGCAACAAATCAGAATGATAAAAAGAACTCAAGTTTATGAGAGAACAGACAACTTTGAGAGTTTTTGAATTGTAATAATTATTCAGTAAAGGAGTGCGTATGTGTGTGTAGGTAGGTGTCAGCGTGTAAGTATAAGTGTGTAAGCGTGTATGAAATCAGAACAATGAAAGGCTTTTTTAGCTCATAGTAGAGCAAAACCAAATAAGGTAGGAAAATCAATGGTACACAAATAAGGTACATAGATCAGTTAACCAGTCAACTAGGCTTAACAAGAATCAATTAACAGGCAGAATCAAGTAAGTATCACTTAAATTACAGAGAATATTACACGAAATAAATCAGAAGACGTGAATAAGGTTAAAATAACGTAAGTAGTAAGTCCAGAGATCAATTAAGAGTCGGCAAAGCACAGAAATCATGCCAGTAAGGGAAATAAGGGAAGTAGTACCAATTATTAATCACACATAAGGAAAGAACGGGTAAAAATCTGTTAAGGAAATATCGGTTTTGAAAGGAAAGTACAATTTCAATTCCTAATTAGGTAAGTAAATCAATTAATCACTTTAATTGACAGAGCCAAGGTAAACGGGCAAAGCATTATAACAAACAGTCGAATAATTGAAAACCCTAAGCATATCAGAAAACATAGAGATGAAACTCAAGCAAAAGAAATCAGTCGAACAGTAAAGAGAAAAACCAGAGTTGAACATCTAAACGTTTTAAAACATTTTTGCAGAAATCCCTTAAAAAGAAAAAACCCTAGTTTTTAGAAAAAAGTGAAATCGGTAGATAATAATAGTAAAAACAATAGAATATTAAAGGAAAAATACCAAATAAACTCAAACTGCTTCAGATCTAAAGAGATTTAGCCAGAGATTTGAAGCCGTAGAAACATGAAGATATTAGTACTCATAGACATAGGAGTGAATATAGACGGATTAGTCGAGAAAATGAGGGATTTTGAACCAAATCTGGTTCAAATCCCTTGAGATTCCATCAAGTAACATGAAGATCACAACGCGAGTAGAGATATGAGGCCGGATAAGGCCTGAAATTGAAGAGAGACCCCATGAATCAAGGGGATACTAGTGACGGCGGTCTAGGGTTAGAAGCAGGGTGAGAGAGAAGAGAGAAGAGAGGGGTGAAAGGGCATCAGATTTGTGAAAATGGGGTAGGGTTAGGATTAAGGGTGTAATTAAAAAAGGAAAGGGGTTTTTGGACCGTTCATCTTCTGAGATCAACGACCAGGATTGGTTCTAGGCTGGGGCGGGTTATTGGGTTTGGATTTTTTTAATTATTGGGTTGATGGTTGTTGGGCTGGGGTCTGAAAATTAAATTAAAAGGGACTATATTTTAAATACCCACTTAATTTAATAAAATAATTTATAAAAATAGTTAATAAATGATGAAAAATGATATTTATTCATGAAAATGATTTAAAATAATTACTTAATATAATAAAAATATAAAAGGTCATTTTCGTGTAAAATAAAGTGATTATGCACACATGGACTATTATTGTAAAGTTATTATAATTATAATCTAAAGATGTAAATATGATTATTCATAAAATAATTAAAGCTTAGTATAAATATAAATGATAAAATTAAGTGATAAAATTATTATAAACTCATTTGTGATGCAATTAGTAATTATTTAGATAATAAAATGATGGAATAAATCAATTGAAAATATTTTAAAATTACAAAAAATTATGGAAAAATATTAATTGATGCTCATGAATTATATTAAAAATATATATGCGTTTTAAAAAATAATATATGGAAAAAATGGGTATCAACAGCTGCCCCTCTTTACCCGGGAAGGATGAAAGAGTTGTCGGGTTAAGATATGATGGCCAATTTTGACCGAAGAGAGGATTTGAGAGATATAGGCTGCACTCTGATTTTCGAGCTGCCTACATATCCCTTGTTTTACAGGAATCAGGCCGTGTGTAGTTGTGGATTCATCGTCGGAATAAACCGATGGAATTGTCACAAGGACGGATACAAGGTTTCGAATAGGTGAAATGGTTATGGCGGGCGGTCAGGTTTGAATTAGTTTGAAGGAACTAGAGCGGGATTACTCATGTTGGGATAACAGTTACTCACTATGTCACATGCAAATAAGAAGATGTACAACAAGCATATGCGTATAACTTTGCATAAATTAGACATGATGCAAATTCCCTTCAGACCATGATAATTGTCTTTAGACGGTTGAGGATGACGTCCTTAGACCATGATGTCCCGGTCCATGAGTTGTGGGGTAAGGGATTCGCAGGCCATGAAATGATGTTCTCGGGCCATGAAAATGATACCTCCGAACCATGACTCCTTTAAATAATGATTTGCAAGTTTAAGAGATCCTCAGGCCATGGCATGATGTCTTCCGGCTATGAGGATCGTGCCTTCAGACTATGTCGCCTTCGAACAAGTTGGCTATATTTAAGCGCATGAGGTGAAAGACATGATTCTAGAAGCAACAAGACAAGGCTTAGTCTTGCATGAAGTTGAGGGCAGAGCTTAGCCCGAGAGAAGAGAATAATGCAAGAAAGACAGTGCTTAGTGTCGTGCGGGATTCGGGACAGTGCTTAGTCCTATGCAAAAGGAAGGCAGTGCTTAGCCTTATGCAAATAGGCAAGCAGGGCTTAGACTCATGCAAGGTTTGCGACAGTGCTTAGTCTCATGCAAATAGAAGGCAATGCTTAGCCTTATGCAAGTAGGAGGCAGGGCTTAGCCTCATGCAAGATTCGGGACAGTGTTTAGTCCCATGCAAGGAGAAGGCAATGCTTAGCCTTATGCAAATGGGAGGCAGGGCTTAGCCTCATTCAGGGTGGATATAGAGCTTAGTCTCATGCAAAGAGAAGGCAATGCTTATCCTTACGCAAATGGGAGGCAAGGCTTAGCCTCATGCAAGGTTGAGCCAACGCTTAGTCTCATGCAAAGAGAAGGCAATGCTTAGCCTTATTCAAATGTGAGGCAGGTCTTAGCCTCATGCAAGGTCGAGACAAGGCTTAGTCTCATGCAAAGAGAAGGCAATGCTTAGCCTTATGCAAATGGGAGGCAGGGCTTAGCCTCATGCAAGGTTGAGATAAGGCTTAGTCTCATGCAAGGAGAAGACAATGCTTAGCCTAATGCAAGTGAAGAGGCAGGGCTTAGCCTCATGCAAGATCGATATAAGCCTTAATCTCATGCAAAGTTTGGGAAAATACTTAGTACCATGGAGAGAGAAGAGTAAGAGTGCGGTGTTCTTAGCTGGCGATGTGTTTCATGCATAGCGATTGTGTTGTTGCGACTGTGTTTATCATGATGATATAGTCCTGCATTCAAAGAAAATTTTGTGATTTTTTCGGCGGAGGTTTGTTCGTGCCTTTGCTTGTTCGATTTGCTCCGCTCTGTTTCAAGATCCTGTTCAAGCTATTGGGTAAGCCTTTGCTAAAGCAGAGTTTATTTCAAAGCATGCATGCATAACTTTCAAAGACATAGTAATATATAGTTTAGAAATTATTTAGATGAACCAATAAATGTGACACAATCATAGACATTGCAACTTCCTCTGCTATAGAATTTTGAGGGTCCTCCTCAAAATTCTGCCCCAGTTAACTAGATGACCTTTCTGACTGCTCTATACACTGCGGTGGCTGAACTTGCTTCGGAATTTTGAGGGTCCTCCTCAAAATTCTGCCCCAGTTAACTAGATGACCTTTCTGACTGCTCTATACACTGCGGTGGCTGAACTTG
Organism: Nicotiana paniculata; assembly: GCA_005239505.1. Classification (NCBI taxonomy): domain Eukaryota; kingdom Viridiplantae; phylum Streptophyta; class Magnoliopsida; order Solanales; family Solanaceae; genus Nicotiana; species Nicotiana paniculata. The sequence continues at coordinate 104,684 of ML357014.1, read as the reverse complement.
CTTCGGAATTTTGAGGGTCCTCCTCAAAATTCTGCCCCAGTTTCTGATTGTGGGGGAAATAGAAATTTTATTGAATTGTGACCGAACCCACAGGGGTACCTACGTATCCCCTCTTAAACGGGAATCAGGTTGAGCGTAGTTCAATTTACATCATGTAGAAAAGCATAAGACGATTTTACACATAATATCTTTTGACTGCGTCTGAGTTGATTAGCTTTGGCCAAATTTCCCTGTCCATCTCTGCGAATATGAGTGCTCCTCCTGTCAGTACTCTATGAACCATGTAAGGACCTTGCCAGTTAGGAGAGAATTTCCCTTTGGCTTCATCTTGATGCGGGAAGATCTTTTTCAGCACCAGCTGCCCCCGTGTGAACTGTCTTGGCTTGACTCTTTTGTTGAAGGATCTGGACATTCTGTTCTGATAAAGTTGGCCGTGACATATCACATTCATCCTCTTTCCATCTATGATGGCTAGTTGCTCATAGCGGCTCCTTATCCATTCTGTGTCGCTGAGTTCGGCTTGTTGTATGATTCTCAAAGAAGGAATTTCTACTTCGGCGTGAATTACAGCTTCAGTACCATAAACTGGCAAACAGGGGTACGGTATCCTAGTAAGGCGAATTGTACGTTCCATTGTTTGTGATTTTTTACCATTTTCCTTAGTACTTTCTTGATGTTTTTGTTGGCGGCTTCCACGACTCCATTCATTTGAGGCCTGTATGTTGTGGAATTCTTGTGTTTGATTTTGAAAGTTTCACACATGGATTTCATCAGATCACTGTTGAGATTGGCAGCATTGTCAGTGATGATGGACTCTGGAACCCCGAATCGACAAACAATTCGGCCACGGACAAAATCCGCCATGACCTTCTTGGTCACAGCTTTGTAAGACGCAGCTTCTACCCATTTAGTGAAGTAGTCGATTGCCACCAAAATGAACCGGTGCCCGTTTGAGGCGGTGGGCTCGATTGGACCAATGACGTCCATTCCCCAGGCAGCAAGGGGCCAAGGTGTGCTTGTTGCATTAAGCTCGTTCGGCAACACTCTTATCATGTCTGCATGTATCTGACATTGGTAGGACTTCTGAACATACCAGATACAGTCTGTTTCCATGGTCATCCAAAAGTAGCCGACCCTGAGTATTCTCTTGGCCAAGACAAAGCCATTCATGTATGGTCCACAGGTTTCGGCATGTATCTCCTCGATCAATTTAGAAGCCTCCTTTGCGTCAACACACCTTAGAAATCTCAGATCAGGAGTTCTTCTGTATAGGGTTCCTCCACTTTGGAAGAAGTGATTCGACAACCTCCGAAGTGTGCGTTTCTGAGTATGATTTGCATGATCCGGGTATTCTCCTTTTGCCAAACTCTTTGATGTCGTGGAACCAAGGTTTTCCTTCCAACTTCTTATTCAATGTGAGCACAATATGCGGCTGATTATGGATCCTTACTGGAATGGGATCAATGAAGTTCTTGTCTTGATGCTGTATCATTGATGACAAGGTGGCCAATGCATTGGAAAACTCGTTCTGAATTCTGGGGACATGCCGGAATTCTATCTTTGTGAACCTGTTCTTCATTTCTTGTACATGATGCAGATAAGGTAGTATCTTGGAATTCTTGGTAGCCCACTCTCCTTGTACCTGGTGCATAAGCAGAATTGAATCCCCGATCACCATCAGTTCCTGAGTGTTCATATCGACAACTAGGTTGAGCCCTAATATGCAAGCTTCATATTCCGCCTTGTTGTTAGTGCATTGGAATTTGAGTTTTGCAGACACTGGATAATGTTGACCAGTTTCTGATACCTAAACAACTCTGATACCGATTCCTTTGAAATTCACTGCCCCGTCAAAAAACATACTCCAACCATCGTAGGCTTCAGCAATGTCTTCTCCTACGCATGATACCTCTTCATCAGGAAAATACGTTTTCAAGGGTTCATATTATCCTTCCATAGAATTTTCAGCAGGGTGGTATGCCGATGCTTGTCCTTTGACTGCTTTCTGAGTCACATAGATGATGTCGAATTCACTCAGCAGGATTTGCCACTTGGCTGGCTTCCTAGTGGGCATGGGTTTCTGAAAGATGTATTTCAAAGGATCCATTTTCGATATGAGATACGTTGTATAAGCATAAAAGTAGTGCCTTAGCTTATGAGCTATCCAAGTTAGAGCGCAGCAAGTGCGTTCTAGTAGAGAGTATCGTGCTTCATAAGGAGTTAACTTCTTACTCAAGTAATAGATGGCCTGTTCGTTTCTCCCTGTCTCGTCATGCTGTCCTAGAACGCAACCGAAAGCTCCATCTAACACTACAAGGTAGAGTAGCAATGGTCTACCCGGCTCCGGCGGAACTAAGACTGGTGGTGTGGACAAATATTCCTTGATTTTGTCAAAAGCCTTTTGACAATCCTCGGTCTAACTGGTTGCAGCGTCCTTCTTCAGCATTTCGAAAATCGGCTCACATTTTACTATGGACTGTGCTATGAAACAGCTGATGTAGTTAAGGCGTCCCAGGAAACTCATCACATCTTTCTTGGTTTTTGGTGGTGGTAATTCTTGTACGGCTTTGACCTTTGATGGATCCAATTCTATTCTCCGGCGACTGACGATGAATCCCAACAACTTTCCGGCAGGACCCCGAATGCACACTTTGCGAGATTTAGTTTCAGGTTATACTTCTGCAATCGTTCAAAGAACTTCCTCAAATCTGCTATGTGATCTGCGGCCTTCCTGGATTTAATGATGACATCATCCACATATACCTATATCTCTTTATGTATCATGTCATGAAAAATAGTTGTCATGGCCCTCATGTAGGTGGCCCCAACATTCTTCAGACTGAATGACATAATTTTATAGCAGTACACTGCCCATGGTGTGATGAATGTTGTTTTCTCGTCATTCTCCTCATCCATCCAGATCTGATGGTAACCTACGAAGCAGTCTACAAAGCAATGGAGTTCATGCTTGGCACAATTGTCGATCAGAATGTGTATATTCGGCAGCGGGAAATCGTCCTTTGGGCTTGGTCTGTTGAGATCCCGATAAGGGACACATACTGACTTTCCCATCCTTCTTCGGAACATGCACGATGTTGGCTAACCAGGTTGGATATTCAACTACCCTGAGGACCTTGGCTTTGATCTGTTTAGTAACCTCCTCTTTGATTTTCAGGTTCATATCTGGCTTGAATTTCCTGAGTTTCTGCTTTACCGGCGGACATATTGGGTTCGTGGGCAACTTGTGGGCCACTATGGATGTGCTCAATCCAGTCATATCGTCATATGACCATGCAAAGATATCCTCATATTCTTTCAGGAACCGAGTGTATTCCTCTTTCTCTGACGGTGACAAATGGATGCTTATGTAGGTTTCCTTGACGGTTTCAGAATCTCTCAAGTTGACTATCTCAGTATCGTCCAAGTTGGACTTGTTCTCAAAATCCTCTACTTCTCTGACAATCTCCTCAGGTATTACATCCTCTTCTTCTGAATCACTGTCCTTTTGTTGCGTTGTCTCATTACATGTCATAGTTGTCGGTTCATCAAGATAGGAAATAGTAATGATGTAGGGATAAAAACATGAGAGAAAAAGTAGTAATAATAAAACATCGAGCCATTTAAAGCATCAAAAAAAATGATTTTCAATAATTCAAATAACGTTACATTGAAGATATTATTTAAAACAAAAATGCAAAAGTGGAAATAATTTTTTCAGAAAAAAGTAAACAATGCTATTCAGCCTTCCTACCCCGGGACTCGTCGGGCCCTTGATGGTCTAACAGTCCAGTTCTTGAGGAATGCTCTTCTCTCCACAGCTTGGATAGTAGGGCCTTCCTCCTCCTCCTCCTCGACGAGCACACAACATTCCATATCATCATCTTCCAAGAACAGATTCCTCAACGCTGCCAACGCTTCTTCTTCCTCTGGTCCCCATATGATATCAGCCTGGTGGAAGGTCTGACTTAAGTGCGGCACGGGTTGCTCAAGAGAGTAGTATGAACCACGCCATGGTGGTGACCAATCATCGTATTCCTTCCAGGTGTACTAATACCTAAGACCAAAGGTGGTACCATGGCGCTTTAACTGTATTGGCTTGGAGATACCCTGAAGATTTTTACCAAGCCCCTTGCCGGGATCGTATCCTTTCCATGCTAGCATGCTTTCTATCTTGATACTCCACCACTTATCTTTCTCGATCGCGTTAACACGCTCGATACGATGGTAGGTTTCTTCACCTAACTTCTTTCTGTTTTCAACCACCGGAACAATCTGACTGGTCTAAATGAAGTTGCTCCTATCTCCATGGATGATCACTTCTTGATGGTTCCATTCGAACTTTACAGCCTGGTGCAAAGTAAATGCTACAGCCCCAGCAAAATATATCCACAGTCCTCCCAACAATAGATTGTAGGAGGCTGATATGTCCAGTACATGAAATTCAACATCAAACCAGGTAGGACCCATCTGCAGGCAGATATTAGTTTTTCCAATGGTAGCCCTTTAAGACCCGTCGAACGCTTTCACATTCATAGTCCCTGCTCGTATCTCCTGTAAACCCTTGCCCAACCTCTTCATAGTTGTGAACGGGCAAATGTTGAGGCTGGATCCTCCATCTATCAAAACTCTGGCGATGAATTTATCTTCGCATTGCACTGTGATGTGCAGTTCCCTATTGTGACTTAAACCTTCAGGTGGAAAATCGTCCTTATAGAAAGTGATCTTGTGGCTCTCTAGCACCTGCCCCACCATATTGGCCATTTCTCCGCTAGTAATGTTGTTGGGCACATATGCTTCATTCAACACCTTCATCAGAGCATTCCTGTGTGTCTCAGAATTTTGCAACAATGACAGGATGGATATTTGGGCGGGAATCTTGTTCAGATGATCAACGACGGAGTACTTCCTTACTTATACCTTCCTTCTGAGGTCATCTGGACCGGCTCAATAATGAGCGGTTTTCTAGAAGCTTTCATGCTAGTTTCTCCCAAATGTTCAGGTGTATAAACCCTTCCTGTTCTAGTCATTCCTTGTGCAGCGCTGGATTCATACATTTTTGCTTTTCCCTTTCTTCTAGCTTCAACTACATAATCCCAAGGTACAACATTGGAAGTGAAGGGCGGTGTGGATGCCACCGTTACAGTGAAAGGTGTGGCCACCTCCACCTCAAATGGGGCGGGTGTTGCTGCAGGTGGTGTTACTTCTACTTCAAAAGGAACCGATGCGGCTACCTCGACTTCAACCGGTGGATGTACCTGCACTATAATAGGGTTGAGTGTGAGTGCACGCTTCTTAGGATAATCACCTTCTCGAATAAGCCCATTGATCCCTCGGGATCCCACTCTTCATTAGTTTTTACCACATTGACCCCTTCACCCCTCTGATCTGGGAGGGGATTATTGCAGACATTAGGTGCAGCTTCCTTTGCATGTGTGATCTTATTATCAATCAGTGTTTGAATCTTGTCTTTCAAGGTGTGACACTCGTCAATAGTGTGTCCCTTCATACCGGAATGGTACGCACAAGTCTTGTTTGGATTGACCCATTGAGATGAATTTTCCATTGCCACATCAGGAATAGGGGTGACATAACCAGCAATTTTCCATCTTTCGTACAACTGGTCCCCTAGTCCAGCCTGAGATACGGCTGCTACCACGGGGAATGTGCCAGTCTGGCCTACACTCTCTATAAGGCCCACTAATCAGACCAAATCATCTTGAAGCACCGGGGTAGCAATAAACCTCTCTGGGACCTGAGCTGGACCCGCTGAAACGGTCTGAGCTGGAACCCCCTCATTAATCTCTATGTGGGGCTCCGCATCTGGGGCTGCTGTCTGAGCAATGAGCTGAGCCCTGCCCCTGCCTCGGCCTGTGACATGGCCTCGGCCTCTGCCCCTAGTAAAAGCTGCTGCTGCTGAAGGACAGGATTGTTGGTCAGCGGAAGAGGAAGCACGTGTTCTCGCCATTTGCAAGAGAACAGAAGAGTTTGATCAGTATTGAGATATCAAGAATCACACGATAGAGTAGAAATAGAGTGAGTTTTGTTCCTAACTTTATAGCCTCTGATATAAGCATAGACGTCTCCGTACCAATCCCTCAGACTCTACTAAGCTTGTTTGTGAATTGTGAAACCTAGGCAACTTAGTGCTCTGATACCAACTTGTCATGACCCAAATTCCCAATCCTCGGGATCGTGATGGCGCCCAACACCACACTTGCTAGGAAAACCAATGTTAGAGGGATCTCCATATTTAAAATAAATAAAATATAACACAAGTCCAATATCATCCCATAACGAATCCAGCATAATAGGTGAAGTTATATAACAAAACTCGAACTAACATTAATATCTCACTACCCGAGGATTTGGTGTCACAATTCAAGAACTACTAACGAATACTACAAGTATTTGGCTCAAAGAAATAATGTATAACTGTTTTGAATCAAATAAACAGTAATATAGATAATATAGAGAAGACTCCAGGAATCTGCGGACGCCAACAGATTTACCTCGTGTCTCCGTGCTTATGGTATCACCTACTACTTCAACTTAGCTCTGAATGGTACGTGGATCTGCACAACAAGTGCAGAGTGCAGTATCAGTACAACCGGCCCCATTTACTGGTAAGAGTCGAGCAACCTCGGCGAAATAGTGACGAGGCTAGGACAGGACACCACATAAAATCTGGACATATATAAACATGCTAGCAGAAATAACTGCAAGTAAAGAATTTACAAATAACAAACAACGGGAAGGGGTCATGCTGCGGAGAATCTTATCATAAGGATTGAAACAACGAAAAGACATATATAAACAATGATAAATCAACTAAATTGAGCAATTAAAGTAGAAATGAAATTTGTACGACATCACCCTTTGTACTTTTACTCTCAGCCTCACCAAATAATAAATAGCATGCACGACATCACCGTTCGTGCTTTTACTCGCTTCCTCAGAATATAGATAATTCATGCACGACATCACCCTTCGTGCTTTACACTCTTCCTCACAATATAATATAAATTGAACCATGCACGACATCACCCTTAGTGCTTTACACTCTTCCTCACAAATCGCAGAATCATTAACAACATACAAAGAGGGATTTCACAAGAAATCAACATTTCATCATAGTATCTATCATCGTTTATCATTTCAATCTCAACTCAATATTCACAAAGAGATTTCACAAGAAATCAATATTTCATCATAGCTTCTATCATTATTTATCATTTAAATCTGAACTCATTATTAACAATATTATCCATCTCAGTGGAACCGGGTAAAAATCTTTCAACATTTCACTAACCACAATAATCATAGATGCCAGGCTTTAAGGCAACCAAAATAACTTGAATTAATGTTCACTCACAAGGTATGACCTGACCACAACGTATAGGTACTCGTCACCTCACCTATACATTGGATTTAGCAACAAAACAAGTAGCAAGTAGTCACACAATACCTATTCCCTCAAGCTAGGGTTAGACACAACACTTACCTCGAATTCGCAGGTCACTCACTACTCAAGCACTGCTTTTCCTTTAGAATTGGCCTTCAACTCACTCGCATCTAATCATAATTGGTTTAACATCATTAATTAATGCTAAAGGTGCTAACTTTAATGAAAAAACATGGTTTTCCTAAGTTTTCCCAACAAAATATGAAAATCGACCCCAGACCCGCTTGGTCCAAACTCGATGTTCGGACCAAAATTTGTTTACCCATTCTCCCCCGAGCCCGGATATGCAATTGGTTTTGGAATCTGACCCCAATTCGAGGTCTAAATTCCCAAATTTTAAAATTCCTAAGTTCTACCCAAAAATCCCTATTTCTGCCATGAAACTTTTCTAGATTCTATGATGAAATCTTGTAAAAAGTAGTTAAGGATTGAAAGAGATGAGTTAGAAATCACTTACCTATGATTTGGGGAAGAAAAATATTTTGGAAAATCGCCTCTACCGTTCTAGGGTTTTACTATTTTTTGAAAAGTGGTAAAATAATAAAAAGTCCTGTATTTATACGTATGCCTCAGGTCCAGTCACCGCTTTCAGCGAAATAATTCCGATGCAGCGGAATCCACGCCTTGCCCCACCGCTATCAGCGCTATAGTGGGCACGACGGCGGAAGGTTGCCCTCAGCAACCGCTGTAAGCGGAATTCCACGCGCTGCAACGGAACCTGGGCCCCTGCCGCGGAATTCAAGCGCTACCGCGCTTCTAGGTTCAGAGATCTGTGATTCTGTAGATTTTCAAGTCCAGGTATTTTTCTAAGTATCAAAACACTCTGTGGCTACTCGAAACTCACCCGAGCCCTTAAGGCTCCTAACCAAATGTACACGCAAGTCGAAAAATATCATACGGACTTGGTTGTGCGATCAAATCACAAAAATAACATCAGAAACTATGAGTTTACCATCAAAACTCATGATTTTCTCAAGAACACTTCAAATTCAGTATTTTCTCAACCGGACATCCGAATTACGTCAAATCAACTCTGATTCTCACCAAATTTAACAGATACGACTTTCACATTATAACAAGCATGTACCGGGCTCCAGAACCAAAATACAAGGCCGATACCAATGATTTCAAACATTAATTCGTTTCTTTATTTCATTAAAAATTCAGCAAAACAATTTTATTCAAAAATTGATTTCTAGGGCTAGGGACCTTAGAATTCAATTTCGGGCATACATCCAAATCCCATATTTACTACGGACTTATCGGGATGTCGGAACACGGATCTGGGTCCGTTTGTTTAAAATATTAACCACAGTCAACTAAGAATCAAATATTAACTCTCAAAATTATAAATTCATATATTTCCACATAAAATCTTTCTGAATTCACGCCCAGACTACGCACGCAAATTGAGGTGAACAAAATTATATATTTCTAAGGCTAATGAGCCCGGTATGATGTCTTAAATCATAAGATGACCCTTTGGGTCATTACAATCTACACCTCTAAAACAAACGTTCGTCCTCGAACGAACATAGAAAATTACCTGAACTGGCAAACAAGTGGGGATGTCTACTCTGCATGTCCGAATCGGACTCCCAAGTAGTTGCCTCAACAGGCTGAGCTTTCCGCTGCACTCGAATTGAAGGATAACTCTTTGACCTCAACTGACGAACCTGCCAGTCTAAAATGGCTACCGACTCCTCCTCATAAGTCAAATCCTTGTCCAATTGGACGGAGCTGAAATCTAACAAGTGGGACGGGTCACCATGATATTTTCGGAGCATAGATACATGAAATACCGGATGAACTGATGATAACTTTGGAGGTAACGCAAGTCTATAAGCTACCTCCCCCACTCTCTCGAGAATCTCAAATTGCCCAATATGCCTAGGGCTCAACTTGCCCTTCTTCCCGAACCTCATAACACCCTTCATGGGAGATACCCAAAGTAATACCCTCTCTCCAACCATGAACGCCACATCACGAACTTTACGATCGGCATATCTCTTTTTCCTAGACTGAGCTGCACGAAGTCGATCCTGTATAAACTTGACCTTGTCCAAGGCCTCCTGAACTAAGTTTGTACCCAACAACCGAGATTCTCCCGGCTCAAACCAGCGAACTGGAGATCTGCACCATCTACCATATAATGCCTCGTAGGGAGCCATCTGTATGCTCGACTGTAGCTATTATTGTAGGCAAACTCCGTTAACGGTAACTGATCCCAAGAACCTCCAAAGTCAATAACACAGGTGCAACGCATATCCTCCAAGAGCTGAATAGTACGCTCGGACTGCCCGTCCGTCTGAGGATGGAATGGTGTGCTCAACTCAACCTGAGTACCCAACTTACGCTGAACTGCCCTCCAAAAGTGCGAGGTAAACTACGTACCCCGATCAGAATTAATACACGGCCACACCGTGAAGGAGAACAATCTCACGAATATAAATCTCTACCAATCGCTCTGAAGTATAAGTACTTGCCACCGGAATGAAGTGTACTGATTTAGTCGGCCTATCTACAATAACCCAAATAACGTCAAACTTAATCTGAGTCTGTAGGAGTCTAACAACGAAGTCCATAGTGATACGCTCCCACTTCCACTTAGGAATTTCTATCTGCTGAAGCAAACCACCGGGTCTCTGAGGCTCATACTTCACTTGTTGACAATTCAAACAACGAGCCACATAAGAAACAATGTCCTTTTTAATCCTTCGCCACAAATAGTGCTGCCGCAGGTCCTGGTAAATCTTGGCAGCACCCGGGTGAATAGAATTCTTAGAACTGTGAGCCTCCTCAAGGATCAACTCACGAAGCCCATCAACATTAGGCACACATATACGAACCCGCATCCTCAAAACACCGTCATCTCCAACTGTAACCTTCTTGGAACCACCGTGCTGATTTGTGTCCCTAAGGACCACCAAATACGGGTCATCATCCTGCCGATATCTTATATGCTCAAATAGAGAAGACCGAGTGACTGTACAAGCTAAAATACTGCTGGGCGAAATATCCAACTTCACGAACTGATTAGCCAAAGTCTGAATATCTGAAGCTAACGGTCTCTCACCAACTGGAATAAATGCAAGGCTGCCCATACTCACTGCCTTCCTACTCAATGCATCGGCCATCACATTGGCCTTCCCTGGATGATACAATATAGTGACGTCATAATCTTTCAATAACTCTAACCATCTCCTCTGAAGGCTACGATGATCCGTGAACACCTCACACGACACACCATAGAGATAGTGCCTCCAAATCTTTAATGCGTGAACAATGACTACCAACTCTAAGTCATGGACAGGATAATTTTTCTCATGAACCTTCAACTTCCATGATGCATATGCAATCACTCTTCCATCCTGCATCAATACTGCTCCAAGACCAACACGGGAGGCATCACAATATACCGTGAAAGATCCCGAACCTGATGGTAACACCAACACCGGTGCTAAAGTCAAGGCTATATTAAGATTTTGAAATCTCGCCTCGCACTCTTCTGACCATTTGAATGGGGCACCTTTCTGAGTCAATTTAGTCATTGGGGCTACTATAGATGAAAACACCTCTACAAAATGATGGTAGTAACCCGCCAAACCCAAGAAGCTCCTGATTTCCGTGGCTGAAGTGGGTCTAAGCCAGTTCTTGACTGCCTCAATCTTCTTAGGATCTACCTGATACCTTCTGCTAATATGATATGACCCAAGAAAGCTACTGAGTCTAACCAGAACTCACATTTTGAAAATTTTGTATTATCCCTCAAAGTATGGAGTGCTATACAGAGGTGTTGTCCATGCTCCTCTCGGTTGCGTGAGTATATAAGAATATCGTCAATGAACACAATTATGAAAGAATCCAGATGAGGCTTGAAAACCCGATTCATCAAATCCATAAAGGTTGCTGGGGCATTAGTCAAGCCAAAAGACATCACCAGAAATTCATAGTGCCCATACCTCGTTCGAAAGGTTGTCTTAGGAACATCAGATGCCCTAATCTTCAACTGGTGGTAGCCCGATCTCAGATCAATTTTTGAAAACACCCTGGCACCCTGAAGCTGATCAAACAAATCATCAATTCTCGAAAATGGATATTTATTCTTGACGATGATCTTATTAAACTGTCGGTAATCTATACACATTCTCATTGATCCATCCTTCTTTTTCACGAATAGAATCGGTGCACCCCAGGGCGAGACACTAGGTCTAATGAATCCCTTATCAAGGAAGTCTTGCAATTGCTCTTTCAATTCTTTCAATTCCGGTGGGACCATTGGGTATGGAGGAATAGAATGGGCTGAGTGCCCGGAGCCACATCAATACAAAAGTCGATATCCTTGTCGGGTGGCATCCCTGGCAGGACTGCAGAAAACATTTCGGGAAACTCGCGAACAATAGGAACCGAATATATAGAAGAAACTTAAACATCAGAGTCACGAATATGAGCCAAACACCCCTTCTCAACCATGCGACGAGCCTTGGCATAAGAAATCACTCTGCTGGGAGAATGACCAGGAGTCCCTTTCCACTCCAATCAAGGTAGCCCCGACAAAGCTAAAGTAACTGTCTTGGCATGACATTCCAAGATGGCATAATAAGGTGACAACCAATACATGCTGAATATTACATCAAAATCGACCATGTCAAGAAGCAAAAGGTCTACATTGGTCTCAAGACCCTCAATCACGACTACACACGAGTGATATACACGGTCTACACAATAGCATCCCCCACGGACGTAGACACATAAATAGGGACACTCAAAGAATCACGGGGCACAACCAAATACGAGGAAAAATATGATGACACATAAGAATAAGTAGACCCCGGATCAAACAAAACTGAGGCATTTCTATTTCAAACTAAAATGGTACCTGCGATAACAACATCAGAGGACTCCGCCTCGGGTCTAGTTGGAAATGCATACAATCAGGGTTGGTCCCCACCACCTTGAACCACGTCTTCGAGAGGACCTCTGATAGGTGGACCTCCACCTCTAACGGGGTGGCCTCCACCTCTAGCGGGCTGGCCTCCACCTCTAACAATCTGTCCCCTACCTCTGGCTACTTGACCCCTACCTCTGGCTGGATGGGTAGGTGGTGATGGAACTGTAGCACGGGAACCCTGATATTGAGAATTATCTGACGCGTGAGTACAATATCTAGAAATGTGCCTCGTGTTACCACAAGTGTAACAAGATCTCGACTGCTGGCTGGCAAACTGACCATGTCGACCAGTATAACCAACCTGAACACTCTGAAGAGGAGGTTCACTGATAGGAGCTGGCTGATCCGAATAAGCCAAGTAAGAGCCACGACCACCTGAGGTACCATGTGAAGTCTGAAGTGCTGAATGGAATGGCCTGGAAAAATGGCCTCTACTGAAAGTAACCCCGCGTCCAAATGAGGCACCACTGAATCCACCCTGATGGCGAGGTCTCTTGTCTTAACTCTAACCTCCCAATCCGAGAACCATCTCAACTCTCTTGGCCACATTGGCCGCATCTTGAAAGGAAATCTCGGTCCCTATCTCCTTAGCCATCTGCAACCTGATGGGCTGAGCAAGGCCCTCAATAAATCTCCTGATCCTCTCTCTCTCTCTGTGGGCAACAAGGGAATAACATGTCTAGCCAGATCCACAAAACGATTCTCATACTGGGTGACAGTCATGCTACCCTACTGAAGACGCTCAAACTGACGACACTTCTCTTCTCTAGTAGTGATAGGCAAAAACTTCTCCAAAAAGAGATATGAAAACTGATCCCAAGTCAGATGAGGTGAGCCAGCTGGTCTAGTCAGCAAATAATCCCTCCACCATTTGTTGGAGGAACCAGTCATCTGAAAAGTGGTGAAGTCGACCTCATTGGTCTCCAGAATACCCATGTTCCAAAGAACCTCATGACAACTATCAAGATATTCCTGAGGGTCTTCTAAAGTGTCACCACAGAAGTGAACAGGGAAAAGCTTAATGAACCCGTCCAATGTCCACAAGGCATCGGTGGACATAGCTGCCCCATTAACAAGCGGTGCTACAACAGTTGGCTGGACTACCCCAACTGGATTGGCTGCTAAGGTCTGAATCTGGGGAGTAGTCTGATCAGGAGTGTGGGTAACAGGAGTCTGGACCCCTACTCCAGCCTGAGATAGTACTGCTACCATAGGGAATGTGCCAGCCTAGGCTACACTCTCTATAAGGCCCACTAATCAGACCAAAGCATCCTAAAGTTTCGGGGTAGCAACAAACCCCTCTGGGACCTGAGCTAGTCCCGCTGGAACGGTCTAAGCTGGAACCCCCTCATTAATCTCTATGTGGGGCTCCGCAACTGGGGCAGCTATCTGAGCAATGAGCTGAGTCCTGCCCCTGCCTTGGCCTCTGACATGGCCTCCCTCTGCCCCTAGTAGGAGTTGTTGCTGCTAGAGGACCGGATTGTTGGTCAGCGGAAGAGGAAGCACGTTTTCTCACCATTTGCGAGAGAATAGAAGAGTTCGATCAGTATTTGAGATGTCAAGAATCACATGATATAGTATAAATAGAGTGAGTTTTGTTCCTAGCTTTATAGCCTCTGAGAGATAAGCACAGACGTCTCCGTATCGATCCCTCAGACTCTACTAAGCTTGTTTGTGAATTGTGAAACCTAGGCAACCTAGTGCTCTGATACCAACTTGTCACGACCCTAATTCCCAACCCTCGGGATCGTGATGGTGCCTAACACCACACTTGCTAGGCAAACAAATGTTAGAGGGATTTCCACATTTAAAATAAATAAAATATAACACAAGTTCAATATCATCCCATAACGAATCCAACATAATAGGTGAATTAATATACGAAACTCGAACTAACATTAATATCTCACTACCCAAGGATTTGGTGTCACAATTCAAGAACTACTAACGAATACGACAAGGTATTAGGCTCAAAGAAATAATGTATAACTGTTTTGAATCAAATAAAAAAGTAATATAGATAATATAGAGAAGACTCCAGGAATCTGCGGACGCCAACAAATCTAACTCGTGTTTCCGTGCGTATGGTATCAGCTACTATTTCAACTTAGCTCTGACCGGTACCTAGATTTGCACAACAAGTGCAGAGTGAAGTATCAGTACAACCGACCCCATTTGCTGGTAAGTGTCGAGCCGAACCTCGGCGAAGTAGTGACGAGGCTAGAACAGGACACCACATAAAATCTGGACATATATAAACATGCTAGCAGAAATAACTGCAAGTAAAGAATTTACAAATAACAAACAATGGTAAGGGTTCATGTTACGGGGAATCTTATCATAAGGATTGAAACAACGAAAAGACAGATATAAACAATGATAAATCAACTAAATTGAGCAATTAAAGTAGAAATGAAATTTTTACGGCATCACCCTTCGTAGTTTTACTCTCAGCCTCACCAAATAATAAATAGCATGCACGGAATCACCCATCGTTCTTTTACTCTCATCCTCACCATATAATGAATATGAATACACGGCATCACCCTTCGTGCTTTACACTCTTCCGCATAATATAATATAATTTAAACTATGCACGGCATCACCCTTCGTGCTTTACGCTCTTCCTCACAAATCTCAGAATCATTAACAGTATACAAAGAGGGATTTCACAAGAAATCAGCATTTCATCATAGTTTCTATCATCGTTTATCATTTCAATCTCAACTAAATATTCACAAAGGGATTTCACAAGAAACCAATATTTCATCATAGCTTCTATCATCATTTATCATTTAAACCTCAACTCAGTATTCACAATATTATCCATCTCAGTGGAACCGAGTACAAATCTTTCAACATTTCACTGACCACAATAATCATAGATGACATGCTTTAAGGCAACCAAAATAACATGAATTAATGTTCACTCGCATGGTATGACCTGACCACAACGTATAGGTACTCGTCACCTCACCTATACATTAGATTTAGCACAAAAACAAGTAGCAAGTAGTCACACAATACCTATTCCCTCAAGCTAGGGTTAGACACAACATTTACCTCGAATTCGCAAGCCACTCACTGCTTAAGCATTGTTTTTCCTTTAGAATTGGCCTTCAACTCACTCGTATCTAATCATAATTGGTTTAACCTCATTAATTAATTCTAAAGGTGCTAATTTTAATGAAAAATCATGGTTTTCCTAAGTTTTCCCAACAAAATATGAAAATCGACCCCCGGCCCGCTTGGTCCAAACTCAAGGTTCGGACCAAAATCCATTTACCCGTTCTCCCCCGAGCCCGGATATGCAATTGGTTCTGGAATTCGACCCTAATTCGAGGTTTATATTCTCAAAATTTGAAATTCCTAAGTTCTACCAAAAAATCCCTAATTCTACCATGAAATTGTCTAGATTCTATGATGAAATCTTGTAAAAAGTAGTTAAGGATTGAAAGAGATGAGTTAGAAATCACTTACCTATGATTTGGGGAAGAAAAATATTTTGAAAAATCGCCTCTTCCGTTCTAGGGTTTTACTATTGTTTTAAAAAATGGTAAAATAATAAAAACCCATGTATTTATACGTGCCTCAGGTCCCGTCACCGCTGTCAGCGAAATAATTCTGCTGTAGCGGAATCCAGGCCTTGCCCCACCACTATCAGCGGAATAGTGGGCGCGACGACAGAAGTTTGCCCTCAGCAACTGCTGTCAGCGGAATTCCACGCACTGCAACGGAACCTTGTCCGCTGCCGCGCTTCCAGGTTAAGAGACCTGTGATTCTGCAGCTCTTCAGTTCCAGGCATTTTTCTAAGTATCAAAACACTCTGTGGCCTACTCGAAACTTACCCGAGCCCTCGGGGCTCCTAACCAAACGTACACGCAAGTCGAATAACATCATACGTACTTGCTCATGCGATCAAATCACAAAAATAACATTAGAAATATGAGTTTACCATCAAAACTGATGATTTTCTTAAAAACACTTAAAATTCACTATTTTCTGAACCGGACGTCCGCATTACGTCAAATCAACTCCGATTCTCTCCAAATTTAACAGATACGACTTTCACATTATAACAAGCCTGTACCGGGCTCCAGAACCAAAATATGAGCCCGATACCAATGATTTCAAACATTAATTCGTATCTTTATTTCATTAATAATCTAGTAAAACAATTTTATTCAAAAATTGATTTCTAAGGCTAGGGACCTCGGAATTCAATTCCGGGCATACACCCAAGTCCCATATCCTTATGAAAGAACCCAAATCTCAACATCTGAAATTCATCATAGGACCCAAATATTGCATCATCCCATTGTACAAACCTGAACAAGCTGAATGGAGCCACAATTTCAATATAGAGCACAATCACACGATGTTCCACACAACTCAGATGCCCGTAGTAATACCCTCTGATCATCATAGTTTCCCAATAACACTCTTGATGTCGGCATTATACTCCATATTTAATAAAAACCTTGTTCCGGGCTTCCACGACGTTGACCATGACACAAGAAACATGCAGAAACTCGCAACCACCCATGAAGTCAATAAGCCAAGAAGCTTTCCCGTCCCTCAAGAGTCATTGCCCAAATCTGAGTGCAAATATCATCATCATCATAATCACTCCTCGCCCCAGTACGATAGTGCAAACCTCAGGTCTAAGAACCTCTTCTCAGCCAATACCAGCAGCCCAACTAACAACTCATCAGGGGACCACACAAATTCTCACCTAAGAGGGTCCATACACCCATCAAGCAATAAACCATGCATAAAGAAAAATAAAAGGAAATGAAGGTACGAGGATTATCTAACAAGTTCAATAGATATAATGACAAAGTACAATTCCATCAACTTATCCCACAGAGGGAAAACAAAGCACAATATAAATGTAACGACCCAGCCGGTCGTTCCGAGAAGTTTAGACATGTTTCCCCTATTTATTCTTTATTATTTGTTTTTTAGCTCATTTATATTGTGTTAGGTTGGTTGGCTCGGGTTCGGAGTGATTGTGGAGAGAAAGGAGACACTTAGTCTCTTAAGTTGGTTAAATAGTTGGAAAAGTCAGCCGGAAGTTGACTTATAGGTAAATGATCTCGTAATGTGGTTCTTATGGTTCATATATCTTTTTTAGGTGATTTGGGACTTAAGAGCGTGTGCAGAATGTTATTCAGAGGTCCGGAGTAGAATTAGGCTTGAATTGGCGAAATTGGATTTTTGGCGATTTATGATCGGCAGTGGAAAATTAGCTATCGGGGTCGGAATGGAATTTCGGAAGTTGGAACAGGTTCGTAGTGTCATTTGGGATGTGTGTGAAAATTTTCAGGTCATTCGGACATGGTTTGGTTGGTTTCAGCATCGTTGATGAATTTCGGAAGTTTAGAAATCCTTAGGCTTGAATTATGGATTAATTTGGTGTTTTGATGTTATTTTGAGTGTTCCGAGGGTTCGACTAGGTTTGGGTGATGATATATGACTTTTTAGTACTAGGGGTGGGTGTTCGGTACTTCGGTTCGGTATTTAATAACTACGGTTTGGTAATTCGGTATTCGGTATATCAATTTTACATACCAAATACCGTACCAAAGTAATTTGGTACGGTTCGGTATTTTCTTATTTGGTTCGGTATGGTTTCGAATATCATATCAAAGTCTTTAAAATCTCCCAACAATCAAGATTATGCCTAATGTGAAACATTTTTCCTTGAGCTAAATCTTACTTCGATCAAGCTGTTCAAGCTTCTAAAATGTAGTAACATCACTGTGTTGGGATATGATGCTATGTATAATTCCCACAATAACACAGAATAACTCAAGTGCACTACCAAAAATCTGGACAACAAGGATCTTAACAAAAGGCGTGGAGTTCTGTGCATCGGATAAGGCACAACTGCTTCCAATTATTCCTACACACAACTTTTATAAAAGAAATAAAAGGAATAACAATAATTAAAGGGAATAAAAGCATTTCTTTAAATTTAACACCACGAAGTAGAATTCCATAATTGAGAAGAAAATTATTTCATACTCACCCACAAACAAGATTGACAAAGCCCACAATGATCCTAGAGGCAAAAATTTCATAGCTAGCACAATGCTTTTACTACATTGTAAAAGCTTGAACAAACTTAATACCATATTATCAAACACATGGTAAACTACAATAGACAAGTTGGTATTTAATTATATCACCTGAATAAATGAAGAAGAACAACTTAATTGAAAATATTCAAGACATCTGGTCCATTAAAGAGAAAGACAATGGGTGTCACAGAATCCACAGTGAGTCACTGTCGCACAATCGGCAGTGGGTCTCTGTCGCACAATCGACGGTCGAAGGCTTGAACTCGAACTCACAGGCCACATGGGTCAGCGACAGATCTTTTGAGAATTGAGAGAAAGGTGAGAAATTGAAAAATTCTATCCAGCCTAGGTATGCTAATTCCTAATTTTTAATGTTAGTTTAAGTGGGTTGGACTTGGGCCTAAAGGTAAAAATTAGATTTGGGCTGAGCACTCAGCAATATCATCTTTCTGTTGGGCTGCCCAGGACTATTTGCAAATTGGGATAAACTATTAAGCCTAACATTTCGGTATTTCGGTATTTCGGTATACCCAAATATCGAAACTTCAATACCGAGGATCGTACCAAAATACCGAATAACTAAAATATTTATACCGAAGTAGTTCCGAAATACCAAAATAACCAAAACCAAAATACCAAATTAATTCAGACCGGTTCGAAATTCGATTTTTCGGATTTTATGTCTACCCCTAGTTGGTACTATTGGTTGAGGTCCCGAGGGCCTCGGGATGAGTTCGGATGGTTGACAGATTGATTTTTTGCACTTAAAGGCTGCTGGTGTTTTTGGATGTTCTGGTGTTCCGCAGATGCGGATGGGTGGCCGCAGGTGCAGTCACCGCAGATGTGGTTTGGTCATCGTAGGTGCGAAGTTTGGCTGGTTGAGGCTTCATCGCAGATGCGTAAGGTTATGCACCTGCGAGCTCGCATGTGCGGTTGTTTGGGCGTAGGTGCAGAAAGAGGAGAGTAAGTGAAATCCGCAGATGCGGAAAATTAGCCGCAGGTGCGGGGGCCGCAGATGCGGAACACCTGGGTAGAAAGTATAAATAGTTGCCTTCGCGAATTTTAGGCTTTGTTCATCAATTTTTCATACGAGTTGGATCTTGTGGGAGCGATTTGAAAGATATTTACAGGAAAATTCGTGGAGGTAAGATTCTTGGACCTAAAACTCATTTCTATGGTGATAATTTAACTGATTAGACATGATATCTATGGGAATTAAGGGTTAAAATTGGGGGTTTAGGGCTTGAAATTGGAGACTTTGATTTAAGAATTTGAGGGGTCATTTGTGGTCGAATTTTGACGTATTTGGTATGTATGAACTCGTGAGAGTGTAAGGATTCTAGTTTTGTGATTTTTATCAGAATCTGAGACGTGGGCCCAGCGGCCGGGTTTGGTCAATTTCGAGATTTTTGATATAAATTGGTTATTTTCGAGTGGACTTTGTTCCTTTAGCGTATTTTGATGATATGAACCTGTTTTTGAATAGATTCGGGGCGTGTTGAGGCCGAGTCGAGGGGAAAAGGCATAGAGGAATAGTTTTCATCCAGTTTGAGGTAAGTAATGATTTTAAATCTTGTCCGGAGGGTATGAAACCCCGGACTATTCATTGTATCACTATTTTGGAGTGACGCACATGCTAGATGACGAGTGTGTGGCATGCACTGTTGGGGGATTGTAACTTGGTCCGTCCTGGAGCAACTAATAAGTTGTGTATTTGATTATAAATCATATGATATTTTATGTTTTAAGAATTATTACTATATTTTGGGTTGGATGTCGTATTTGGCCTCGTGCCAAATTGTTTGGACCCTTAGGGGCTTTTTACTTCTATTCCTCACTGTGTTGACTTAAGATTTACACTCAGTCATATTATGCTTAACTGTCGAAACTCAGTCTCATTTACACTATTTTGCTTCATAAAAATGATATTTTTGGGGCGAGTACCCCGTTTTACTGATTGCCTGAGTGGATTTTGAGAGGTTTATGACTGAGCGAGGCTGGAGGCCTATGTTGTGAGATATTATGGGATCGGGCTGCCCTCCACAACAGGTTACACTGATTATGATATGTGGGAGGTCGAGAGCCTGAGTGATTATGCCACGGGATAGCTTGTTATAGCACTTGGGTTGTAGGAGCCCCTCCGGAGTCTGTACACCCCCAGTGAGTCCAGGTACCTACTGAGTGCGAGTGTCCAGTGCCGAGTGACGAGTGATTGGGAGGCATGAGTGATTGTGAGGTTTCCCGAGGGGCTAATTCCGAGTGATTGTAAGGTATGCTGAGTGACTGATTCTGAGTGATGTTATGCCCGAGGGGCAGTTTATGAAATATGTTTTTGTCCGAAAGGCTATATATGATTTCTATCATTTTCATACTACATTTTCTTGAATTTCTATGGAAACTGTTGAAAGATATAATTTCAAAGGATTTTGCTGAAATCGGCTCTTAAGCGTTATAATTTGTCGTATCTACGATTTGGAAAGAAGAACTGTATTTGTTGTGGGTTGATGACTTGTTTTATGTGTTTCATATTTCTCAGACTTTATTAACTTTCATTACTACTGAGTTGGCGTACTCACATTACTCCCTGCACCTTGTGTGCTGATCAAGGTGCTAGGGCGGAGTGAGCTGATTATCTGTCCAGGGATTCTCGGAGATTTTGCGAGGTAGGTGCACACGTCCGCAACCCTGCTTTCTCCTTCTTACTTCTGTAGTAGTTGCATTCCCTAGATTTATTCATTATTAGAGATACTGTGTCAGACTTATATATTTTCTTTAGATGCTCGTGACCTAGTGACTCCGGGATTTTTGGGTTGTGTTTAGATATTTGGCTTATCATCTTTTGCTTTAAAAATGCTTAAACAACATGTTCATGAGATATTGTATTAGTGATGATTCGAACTAAAGATTATTTTATGTCTTAAGTATAAATAGTGGCTGGCCTAAAATTGCAATCGGCGCAATCACAGACAGGTAGTTTTGGGGTCGTGACAATAAACATAAGGAAAGGATACTCCACATAACATCCGCTGCTGCGTGCAACCCGCTCCCAAATACTCATCATGCACAACAGAGTGCACAAGTAAAGTTGTGGAAAAATAAATAGAAATAATAAAACATGGAAGAAACCAAGCACAAGTAAGGTGCAATGAGCAAATAAACATCACGAGGGCCATCTTGCCCATATCGCCAAGAGGCCTGAAAATAATTACAATATGCATGGAGAGTAATCATACAACCCCAAAGCTCGTCACAACATAAAAGAGTAGCACATAACATAGACCAGGGGTACAAATAACATCCATACTGCCCGGTAACATAACCATGACATCAAGCTCACAAGAGTACCCAATCCTGACCGGATATAAAATACACATTCTCGTTGAGCTTTCAAACAACTCCCAACCAAATACCGATTCTTCCCAATTATGTGAATATCCTCCCAACATTCCATAGCAACCTATCGATAATGTATGCTATCAGTTATCCTTTTCTCAACATACCTTCACGATCCGCAAACAAGAAATAGCCCGCATATGGGGACATTTAGCCCTAAATCCACAGGAATACCGAAATTTCCATGCCAAAACTCAACTACGCTAATCGAATGGATGATGCATCACTCACACCCCATCATCTCATTGAAGCACCCATATAGATTTTTCCAGCTGCGAAACAAATCATGAACCTCAAAAGCCTCAAAGCCCAGTAATCTACCATGCCACTAGCCACGCACCCGCAAACCAAAATTCAAGGGTTTTTCCTAAAATGCACGTTCTTCACATATGATATCCAATAACACCAACCTTCTATTAACTTTTGATACCCCTCCAGGAGAAAACCATAATGTACAACATATTCCTTATGCTCATAGCAACAAGCCGACTCAAGTCGCTGCGAAAAACCATCGAGAACTCTCTGAGATCCGCCCGTACGCAACTAAGCCATCAGGACCACATCTCCCCAACTCAACTGAATCACACAAACTGCCCAAGCCAAAAGTACTGCCACAGATGCCGATAGAGAATTCCCATTTAAAAAGGATCAATTACTTCCATCGTTATGCTGACCCAACACCACAGAGCTGACCCATTTCTTCGAATACTCCTCGTCGTCCTCTGGGATAACACTTCTCCCTGTCGATAGACAATGATTCCAACCAAAGCTCAATGTAGAAAATCCTCACATGAACCACGTAGCCCAGAAGCTCATAAACCACTGTATTTCCTCTGAAGCACCCTGTAATGCCTCAACCAAGATGCCCACGCTGAATAGACCTCCTGTGAATCTGAAGTTGTTCCTCTGACTTCTCTTGAATACTGAAATGTAGGCCCATAAATGACGTAGAAACACCGCAAGCCCCGACATCATCCCATGCATCTCATATCTTAATCATATGCAAATTATGGGGAACCTCCCAATACCATAAATAATATACACGTCTCCGGCCCAAACTGATGTAACACCTGACTCTGCAATCTGACTGCCGCTAGGGGACTCCCCTACTTGGTGCGAAACCATAGAAAACAATATCTGATGATCGCAAACTACCCTTCACAGTTCGTACCACCAATCACAAGGTACTCATAGTCATATACTAAAGGCACGCCCATTCTTATGATAATCAAACTTGCTCTCTCTAGTGCCTTGGATGATAAAAATGCATCTTCCACGGAGTAGAAACCTCATGCGAACAAAATAGTCTCCAATTCCACCAACTATCCCTAAGCAAACATCCACCTCGTGACCGTATCACGATCCCCACCATTATTTAACCAATTAAACCTTCCCAAGCGCGTACTAATCAGCCAGATGCCAGAACCCGCTGCACCCCCATGTGAACAACCGAAGATCCTCTCAATACCTTTGCCTTCTTAGTCTGGACGACACTTGAGACAATGTTTGAGCAATCCTGACTCTTTCGTTGTCACGACCCAAAATCTATTAAGGCCGTGATGGCTCCAGACACCATTGTCAAGCAAGCCAATAATTAATTAGTTGAAATAAATTTTTGTTTTAACATTTTCGAAATCGTTACGTTTCACTTACAACCCAATGAGCGAATACAAATTTATTAAAAAAATACGATAGGTAAACCATTACATTTATTAAATTAAATCCCAAACACATCCCAGAACCCGGTGTCACAAGTGCATGAGCAAATTCTAAGAATTTTACGATTATTACAAAGCTTGTCCGAAATACAATTGGATAAGGAAATTAAAATGAAATAATACAATACGAGGAAGACTCTGTCAGCTGCGGATCGCCTCCGGATAATGCAGCTCGCCTAGTCTCCAAACAAGCCACATCGCTATGAAGGTACTTGTGCAATAAAAATGCACAGCAAGTGTAGCATGAGTACGAAAACAACGTGTACTTAGTAAGTCGTCCGCCTAACCACAGAGAGGTAGTGACGAGAGGTCGAATTAGACAATCACTAAGGTCCAACAAATTAATTTAGCACAATATGATATCAGTAATAGGCATACGTGGATGATAAAACAGTAAGCATTACGGATAACTGAAATTCAAATAAATACTGAAAGTAAATAAACAGTTACTACTTCCTCATTTCCCCCCAAATTTCTTAAATAAACAATTACTTCTTTATTTTCCCCAAAATATCTTGTCACTTCAAAATCCTTCAAAACCATTTAACAATTTAGCACACGCATACGGGATAAGGACAACCAGCCTAAGCCATAAAAATAATCATGTATGTGCACCGCCGAGGGTCGAACGGCCCGAACCATAAGTGTATCTTTGCCATAAAATAATCATATTTATGCATTGCCGAGGGTCGAACGGCCCGAACCATAAGTGCATCTTTCAATCCGCCGTGGTGTACAGCCTGCTCCCATGAGAGTGGGGGAGATAACACTCCTCTCGCGGAATGTAAATTGCGAAGTGATCACATGCAGTCATGCACAATCAACAGTCCACCCCGACTACGTCGGGAAAATAAATACTCAAGTAAATGACAAATTTCTCTTTTTAAAAGTCACAAAATAGTATTTAAATCCTTTCTCGAAATTCATTTGCCAAGTTTTATAATATTCAATAATATAACCTTATCCAGAATACAATTATCCACGGAGGAAATCAATTTTCTCTCTAGATGATTAAAAGAATGAACTCCAGTCTTCTTAGATATTAAATTACTATTTTGATCATATTAGTGGTCTAATATTACTAGCAAGATCACAAGTACAACAAGTAAGGCATGCTAGTGGGTCCTAGACAACCCAAACATGGCATAATAGTAGCTACGCATGGACTCCCATCACCTCGTGCGTACGTAGACCCCGCAGATAGTATCACGTACTTAATTAGTTCACCTAGGGGGACAATTCTCCCTCACAAAGTTAGAAAGGAGACTTACCTCGCTCCGAATTTCCATAATCGGCTTCCAAGTCCTTCCGACAACTCCAATGGACACACAATGCCCCCAAAACTATCCAAATAACGACAAACCAATGAAAATATACTCTAACATTTGCAACAATTCAAATTATATAATTTCCCAACTCCGCTCAGTGAATTGACCAAAATGTCCTCGGGCCCGCGTGCCCGGAATCTGAAATTTCTCGAAGATATATTCTACCCGTAGCCTTACTAGCTCAAATGTACAATTTACACTAAATTCCATGCTCAAATTCGTGGTGGAAATCAAAAATACCATTTCTAGGTTTTTCTTCAAAATTTCCCAACTTTTTTCATAATTTTCATGTATAATTCCATGTAATAACCTTGTATTTAACTTAGAATCATGAAGGAATTAATTACCTAGCATTGCATGCAGAAAATCCTCACTTGAAGCCCCTCAAAATCGCCCCACACCAAAAGAAAATGGGAGAAATGAGCCAAGAATCTCGTTTAAAATAATACACTGCCAGGCATCCTTCTGTGCGATCGCACAACATCAACCGCGATCGCACAAGCAAAATCCCAGAAGCCTCCCAGCACACCCTGTGCGATGGCATAGTCACATATGCGGTCGCACAAGCCAAAACCTGCAGCCTCATTTTTTTCTTCTATGCGGTTGCATTAAATTTCAGCCCTCAAATTCTTCTCCGCGAACACACAACTAAGGTTGCGATCGCACTGAGTCCCCAAACCACCATAAAACAGCATCAACCAAACACTTGAATATAACCTGGAACCAAACCGAAACAAACCCGAGGCCCTCGGGACCCCGTCCAAATCACACAACTCAGTCCCATAACCTCACACGGACTTGCTCGAGGCTTCGAATCACATCAAACAACGCCGAAATTATGAATCGCACTAAAATTCAACTTTATGAACTTTGAAATTTCCAACTTCTACATCTGAAGCCGAAACCTATCAAATCACGTCTGATTGACCTCAAATTTTGCACACAAATCATATTCGACATTACGGACCTGCTCCAACTTCCAGAATCGCATTCCGACCCCGATATCAAAATTTCCACTTCCGGTCGGATTTCTCAAAAACCTTCAAATTTCTATCTTTAGCCAAACGACTTCAAAATAACCTACGGACATCCGAATTCACTTCCGAGCGCGTTCCCAACTCCAGAATCACCATACAAAGCTATTCCCAGACTCAGAACCCCAAACGGACATCAATATCACTGAAATGCGCTTCAATCCAAACTTAGGAAATTCCTTCAAAAATGTTGACTTCCACAATATACGCCGAAATGCTCCCGGGTTCTCCAAAACCTGATCCGGACATACACCCAAGTCCTAAATCATCATACGAACCTGCATGAACCTTCAAATCCTGATTCGGAGGTTGTTTATTCAAAATTCAAATCTTAGTCAATTCTTCCAACTCAAGGCTTCTGAAATGAGAATTTTCTTTCAAAATAAACTCTAAACTTCTCAACTTCAATTCCAACCACACCTACAAGTCATAATACCTGAAACGAAGATGCTCATGACCTCAAACTGTTGAACGACGCGCTAGAGGTCAAAACGACGGTCACGACCCAATTTACCCTCCGAAAGATATCGTGACGGCACCTAGTCTCTATGACTAGGTAAGCCTAGAAATTTGCGGAAAAACATCACAATCAATAAAATAAAGACCAAAAAGGATATCAACTAGATATAAGGTAGCTACTTAGCATATACAGTTTGCACTTCCCAAAACCCGGAATGTCACCAACATCACAAGCTAAACTCTATGGTTCAATATACAAACTGGAAATGAAAGTGTAGTCTCATATACGAACTATAACTGTGCTAAGATAGGAGGGGGGACTCACAAGCTCTGCGGACGCTGCAGAAATACCTCAAAGTCTCCCGAAGATCTGCTACTCTACTGACTCCGGAAAGGTGCGCTGGGACCTTGATCTGCAGATGAGAAAAACATGCGCAGAAGGGCGTGAGTACTCCACATTCGGTACCAAATAAGTGCCAAGCCTAACCCCAGTCAAGTAGTGACGAGGTCAGGTTGCGTCTCTACTGAGTTTGCAAAAATAAACAGATATAATTAACAGTTAAGTAAACAGTAATAATTAACAGGAAGTAAAGCGAACCGGAAAGAATGAAGTAATAAATCTCAGTTTTGCACAGTATATAAATCAGGAGATACTCGTACAATGCAATACAGGGGAAAGTCTCAGGTCTCGGCCCGCAGTCCCAATGTAAATATGCAATGCAATGCATGGGAAAGTCTCAGGTCGTTGCCCGCAGTCCCAATATAAAGATGAAATGCACATTCCCTATGTAAATATGTAATGCGAGATGTATATCAGATATAGCGTAATTCAAAAGTTTGGGAAAACAGTTGGCAAATATAGAGGAAAGGTACTTAACCCAGTTTCAAATAATAGTAACGAGTGGAAAATCAGGTAAAATCTTTGGACTTGATAAAATCTTAAGCCACTACTTAGTTAAACCAATAACCGAAATAATAGGAATTGAAGATGAAGTATATCATAAAAGGAAACAATGGATTTAGTGAAAATATCCCGTGCACGTACTCGTCACCTCACGTACACGGGGTTTTTATGTCAAAAATCAGTTATAAATGCCTAAGGGAATTCCCCAACACAGAGTTAGGCAAGCCACTTACCTCGACTGTGATAATCAACCAATAATCACGCTCTTGCCACGAGTATCAAACTCCGGGTGGCCCAAATCTATTCAATTCGATTGCATAGTGTAAATATCATTCCAAGAAATCAAAATAACTAATAAATTCAAAGCTAACATGCGAAATTAGGAATTTTGACCAAAACGCCCCTCGGGCCCACATCTCGGAATCGGGTAAAAGTTATATTTTCCGGACACAAATTCACTCACGAACTCACTCGACCAGAAACATCGAATCCGATGTCAAAAACCCCTTAAATTCTCAGAATTTCGGTTTGGGGAATTTTCATCAAGTTCCCATGGTTTTTCCCCCATTTTTGAAGATTAAACTAAGGAAAACAACAGGGATTAATGGTTTAACAATGAATTAGGATTAGAAAACGTTACCTATGATCCTTCTCTTCAAAACCCACTGGAAATCGCCAATTCCCGAGCTCTCAAATGATTTTTAGACTTATGAAATAAACCCTCGGATTTTTGGAAGAAACACACAGGGATCTCGCACCTGCGGTCCCGATCACAACGCCTGTGGTACCACACCTGCGGAAAAATCATCGCAGGTGCGGAATTCACTTAAGTCCACTGAGGCCGCACCTGCGGTCGTTTGGTCGCGCTTGCGGTTCCGCACCTGCGGAACCCAGGTCGCACCTGCGACCACTGGTCAATTCCTTCACCATCGCACCTGCGATCAGCCCTATTGCGTCTGCGTGTCCACGCCTGCGGGAAAACCTTAGCAGGTGCGAGAACACAAGAAGAGGTC
Organism: Nicotiana paniculata; assembly: GCA_005239505.1. NCBI lineage: Eukaryota > Viridiplantae > Streptophyta > Magnoliopsida > Solanales > Solanaceae > Nicotiana > Nicotiana paniculata. The sequence goes on along the minus strand of ML357014.1, from coordinate 76,336 downwards.
TGGTTCAGCAATTTCATAAGTTCTAGATTCTCCCGTTAAGCATTCAAAACAACCTCGGGGCCCCCGGGACCTCAACCAAAACAACCAACCGACCCTAATACCTTATTCGAACTAGGTCGAGCCTTAAAAACGCGTCTCATAACATCAAAATCATTGATTATTCATAGATTCAAGACTAGGAACTTAGGAAAATTCTAGAATTCACATCCGACGCCGAAACACGTCTAGATTCATCCGAATGACCTCAAATTTTGCACACAGGTCATAAACGACATTACTGACCTACTGTCTCTTTTGAAAATCCATTCCGAGTCCGATATCAAAATCTCACCTATCGGCCGAATTCGCCGAAAATCTAACTTTCGCCAATTCAAGCCTAAATCCACAACCGACCTCAAAAACACATTCTGAGTACGCTCCTAACCCTGAAATCACCCAACGGAGCTAACAGAGTTGACGTAATCCCATTCCGGATCCGTCTTCACACAGCTCTAGCTACAACCAGATTTCTAAAGCTAAGATCCACATTTATGGACTATGTGTTTAAATAACCCCGGATTTCATCACTCAACACACCGACAGGTTCCAATAACATAAATAGACATGGGAGAAACGGTAAATAGGGGATCGGGGGATTAATTCTTATAACGACCAGCTGGGTCGTTACATCCTCCCCCTCTTAAGAAAATTGTTCATCCTCGAACGAGCATAGAAACATACCTGAAGCTGGGAAAGATGAGGGTACTGACTTCGCATATCCTACTCGGTCTCCCAAGTCGCCTGCTCGACTAGATGACCCCTCCACTGAACCTTTACTGACGCAATATCCTTTGACCTGAGCTTTCTGACCTGCCTGTCCAATATAGCTATAGGCTCCTCAACATATGATAGATCCTTGTCCAATTGGACTGAGCTGAAATTCAAGACGTGAGTCGGGTCACCGTGATACTTCCGGAGCATGGAGATGTGGAATACCAGATGAACCCCTGCTAGGCTGGGAGGCAGAGCTAGCTCATAAGTGACATTCCCAACACGTCACAACACCTCAAAAGGGCTAATAAATCTCGGACTCAGCTTGCCTTTCCTCCTAAACATCATGACGCCCTTCATAGGCGATACCCGAAGCAAAATCTAGTCACCAGCCATAAATGTTAAGTCCGAACCTTCTGATCCGCATAGCTCTTCTGCCTGGACTGAGCTCTGCGAAGTCTCTCCTGAATCACCTTCACCTTGTCCAGGGCATCCCGAACCAAGTCTGTACCCAACAATCGGGCCTCGCCCGGATCAAACCATCCCACGGGAGACCTGTACTGCCTACCATACAATGCCTCATATGGCGCCATTTGAATGCTGGACTGGAAACTGTTGTTGTAGGAAAACTCTACAAGGGGCAAGAATCGATCCCATGACCCACAAAAATCCATCACACAGGCACGGAGCATATCCTCGAGGATCTGAATCATGCGCTCGGACTGCCCGTCCATCTGAGGGTGAAAAATTGTGCTCAACTCTACCCTGGTGCCTAACTCCTGCTGAACGGCTCTCCAGAACCGTGAAGTGAACTGTGTACCTCTGTCTGAAATGATAGATACTGGAATACCGTAGAGGAGAACAATCTCTCTGATATAAATCTCAGCCAACCTCTTCGATGAATATGTAGTTAGTACCGGAATGAAATGGGATGATTTGGTCAGTCGATCCACAATCACCCAAATAGCATCATGCTTCCTCAAAGTCCCAGGAAGTCCAACCACAAAGTCCATGGTGATCGGCTCCCACTTCCACTCTGGAAGCTCAATCTGCTGAAGTAACCCTCCCGGTATCGATGCGTATGTGTATTGACTACCAGCAATTGAATAAGGTGATAGTGAAGAACAGGTACCTCTTGGCCTCCCTCTTCTCTCTGTCCCGGGCCAACATACTCTCAATCCTCCTAGAAATGCTCACAGCCTACTGGTAAGTAATATATGTCTCCAGCACTCTGGCCATGCTAGTACGAATGTTGGGATGAAGCCCCTCAATAGAACGGCGGACTCTCTCTCTGACCGTAGAAACCAAAGTTGGTGCATGTCGTGCCAAGTCAGGGTCAAGTTACCCTAGCGTAGCTGCTTAAACTCTGCACGCCAAGCATCCCTGAGACACTGAGGGACAAACTCGAGCAAAAACATCTCTGAAAACTGAGCCTAAGTAAGTGAGGCTGCCTCGTCCGGACTACTAAGATCAAATGCACGCCACCACTGATAAGTTGCTCCTCTCAGCTGGAAAGTAGTGAAAGAGACCCCACTCATCTCCACAATACCCGTGGTGCGAAGGATACGATGACACCCTTCATGAAAACCCAGAGCGTCATCTGAAGCCAATCCACTGAAATCATGTGGGTGGTTTCTCTTGTTGTGGACCGCGTATATCGGTCATGTTTGATTACTATCAGTGGTTTTGAGACCAGAGCCGATTTGCTACTACTCAGTATAGTAGATTTCGATGTTATATTGGGTATGGACTGGTTGTCCCCCTATTATGCTATTCTTGATTGTCACGCCAAGACCATGACGCTGGCTATGCCAGGATCTCCGAGGTTAGAGTGGAGAGGTTCCTTGAAGTATACCCCCCGCCGAGTCATTTCTTTTCTTAAGGCTCAGCGGATGGTTGGGAAGGGGTGTATGCATATTTGGCTTATGTGAGAGATGTTAGTACCGAGACCCCTACAGTGGAGTCAGTTCCAGTTGCAGAGACTATTCTGATGTATTTCCAGCTGATCTTCCGGGTATGTGACCTAATAGAGACATTGATTTCGGCATTGACTTGTTGTCGGGCACTCAGCCCATTTCCATTCCTCCTTATCGCATGGCTCCTCCTAAGCTGAAGGAGTTGATGGAACAATTGCAAGAGTTGCTTGAGAAGGGATTCATCAGACCCAGTGTATCACCTTGGGGCGCTCCGGTATTATTTGTGAAGAAAAAGGATGGCTCTGATACCAACTTGTCATGACCCAATTTACCCTCCGAAAGGTATCGTGACAGCACCTAGTCTCTATGACTAGGTAAGCCTAGAAATTTGCGGAAAAGCAACAAAATCAATAAAATAAAGACCAAAAAGGATATAAACTAGATATAAGGTAGCTACTGAGCATATACAGTTTGCAGTTCCCAAAACCCGGAATGTCACCAACATCACAAGCTATACTCTATGGTTCAATAACAAACTGGAAATGAAAGTGTAGTCTCATATATGAACTATAACTATGCTAAGATAGGAGGGGGGACTCACAAGCATTGCGGACGCTGCAGAAATACCTCAAATTCTCCCGAAGATCTGCTACTCTATTGACTCCGGAACGGTGCGCTGGGACCTGGATCTGCACATGAGAAAAACATGCGTAGAAGGGCGTGAGTACTCCACATTCGGTACCCAGTAAATGCCAAGCCTAACCCCAATCAAGTAGTGATGAGGTCAGGTTGCGTCTCTACTGAGTTTGCAAAAATAAACAGATATAATTAACAGTTAAGTAAAACAGTAATAATTAACAGGACGTAAAGCGAACCGGAAAGAACGAAGTAATAAATCTCAGTTCTGCACAGTATATAAATCGGGAGATAGTCGTACAATGCAATACAAGGGAAATTCTCAGGTCTCGGCCCGCAGTCCCAATGTATATATGCAATGCAATGCATGGGAAAGTCTCAGGTCGTAGCCCGCAGTGCCAATATAAAGATGCAATGCAATGCAAGGGAAAGTCTCAGGTTATAGCCCGCAGTCCATATGTAAATATGTAATGCGTGATGTATATTAGATAGGGCGTAATTCAAAATTTTGGGAAAACAGTTGGAAAATATAGAGGAAAGGTACTTAACCCAGTTTCAAATAATAGTAACGAGTGGAAAATCAGGTAAAATCTTTGGACTTGATAAAATCTTAAGCCGCTACTCAGCTAAACCAATAAGCGAAATAATAGGAATTGAAGATGAAGTATTTCATAAAGGAAACAATGGATTTAGTGAAAATATCTCGTGCACGTACTCGTCACCTCACGTACACGGGGTTTTTATGTCAAAAATCAGTTATAAATGCCTAAGGGAATTCCCCAACACAGAGTTAGGCAAGCCACTTACCTCGACTGTGATAATCAACCAATAATCACGCTCTTGCTACGAGTATCCAACACCGGGTGGCCCAAATCTATTCAATTCGATTGCATAGTGTAAATATCATTCCAAGAAATCAAAATAACTAATAAATTCGAAGCTAACACGCGAAATTAGGAATTTTGACCAAAACGCCCCTCGGGCCCACGTATCGGAATCGTGTAAAAGTTATATTTTCCAGACACCCATTCACTCACGAACTCACTCGACCAGAGACATCGAAATTCGATGCCAAAAACCCATTAAATTCTCAAAATTTCGGTTTGGGGAAGTTTCATCAAGTTCCCATGGCTTTCCCCCATTTTTGATGATTAAACTAAAGAAAACAACGGGGATTAATGGTCTAACAATGAATTAGGATTAGAAAATGCTACATATGATCCTTCTCTTCAAAACCCACTGGAAATTGCCAATTCCCGAGCTCTCAATCGATTTTTAGACTTATGAAATAAACCCTTGGATTTTTGGAATAAACACACAGGGATCTCGCACCTGCGGTCCCGATCACCGCGCATGCGGTACCGCACCTGCGGAAAAAGCATCGCAGGTGCGGAATTCACTTAAGTCCACTGAGGCCGCACCTGCGGTCGTTTGTCGCGCCTGTGGAACTCAGGTCGCACCTGGGATCACTGGTAAATTCCCTCACCATCGCACCTACGATCAACCCTATCGTGCATGCGTGTCCGCACCTGCGGGAAAACCTTTGTAGGTGCAAAAACACCAGAAGAGGTCTGGTTCACCAATTTGATAATTTCCAAATTCTCCCGTTAAGCTTCCGAAACAACCCCGGGGACCCCGGGACCTCAACCAAAACCACCAACCGACCGTAATACGTTATTTGAACTAGGTCTAGCCTTATAAACACGTCTCATAACATCAAAATCATCGATTACACATAGATTCAAGCCTAGGAACTTGGGAAAATTCTAGAATTTACATTCGACGCTGAAACACGTCTAGACTCATCTGAATGACCTCAAATTTTGCACACAGGTCATAATCGACATTACGGACCTGATGTCTCTTTCGAAAATCCATTCCGAGTCCGATATCAAAATCTCACCTATCGGCCAAATTTGCCAAAAATCTAACTTTAGCCAATTCAAGCCTAAATCCACAACCGACCTCGGAAACACATTCCGAGTACGCTCCTAACCATGAAATCACCCAACGGAGATAACGGAGTCGACGGAATCCCATTTCGGATCTGTCTTCACACAGCTCTAGCTACGTCTAGATTTCTAAAGCTAAAATCCACATTTATGGACTATGTGTCCAAAATCACCCCAGATTTCATCACTCAACGCACCGACAGGTTCCAATAATATAAATAGACGTGGGAGAAACGGTAAATAGGGGATCAAGGCGTTAATTCTTATAACGACCAGTTGGGTCGTTACATCCTCCCCCTCTTAAGAAAATTGTTCGTCATCGAACGAACATAAAAACATACCTGAAGCTGGGAAAAGATGAGGGTACTGACTCCGCATATGCTGCTCGGTCTCCCAACGACCGGTCGGGTCATTCTAACGACTGGTCGAGTCGTTACAATCGTAGTCCATCCACCAAATCACGAACAGTTGGCGCATAGTTGATATCGGGTGCGCAATATGATACACGAGTGAGTGCAAAAAGGGGATATACGATATATGCTTCGAGCCGAATCAATGTCGCACGATAAGGAATGAAAGAGGTGAAATTTCTTAATAGTTTTCGTAGCCTTTCGAATATAAGTACAGACGTCTCTGTCCGATCCGCAAGACTCTACTAAACATGCTTATGACTCGTAACACCTATGAACCTAGAGCTCTGATACCAACTTGTCACGACCCAAACTCCCCTCTGTTTGGTATCGTGACGACACCTAGTCTTAAGGACTAGGTAATCCTAACATATACTGAAAAAAATTGATAAAGAGCGTCTAATAACTTTAGAAATTAAATTCTCTATAAACTTACAATTCCCAAAAACGGTAGTACAACTCTTAAGCCTTTCTAGAAATAGTTTTACATAATAAGTACATCACTGTTCTGGAAGTAAATGAAACAATGTGATTAAATACATCATAAAGTGACTTCAGAGCATATGAATGTCCAGCAGGTACACCTTGAAGTCTCCAACCACACCGAGCATAAATATCCACACCGACCCGGTCCGAAATACCTGGTTCTGCACAAAAAGATGTGCAGAAGTGTAGTATGAGTACACCACGGTGGTACTCAATAAGTATCAAGCCGAACCTTGGTAGAGTAGTGACAAGGACAGGTCGAAACACTACCGAATATATATAACCTGCAGGATTATGACTCAACTCTAACAAGGAAGGACTATCAAAGTAATACCGATAGCAGAAGGATATCAAGTTGCAAACAGTAGTAACGATATGAGGAAAAGAAACACAAATGGAAATGAGAATCCACCAAGTAATTCAAACGACACCAAGTTCGGATACGGCTAAATGTAAATGTGCTCAAGTAGAGAAAACAATATCGAATCAACCGAACAAGTGTTTCTAGAATACGATTCCAATAAGTCCAACGACTCTTGAACACACACGACACCTTGTGCCCACATCTTTCCATCCCACTTCGCACATCGACATCCACGTGCCATTCGGTACATAATATCTGTGTCAATTACTACTTAAGATGTTCTATATATATATATATATATATATAACGAAGTAAATCTATAGTTTTTTGACCACATAGGAAATCAGTGAGAAATAAGAGGTTTGGTTTTAGAAATCAATTAAGCGAGGAAAATAACATTTTTTAAATAAAATTCAACATCTAATAACTGCTGCATTTAATATATAGTTTATTAGTTTAAAACATAATAACAATTCTTTTGTAAGTAAAATAAAACCTCAGACAGGCCGAGAAGATTAAGTTGAGAAAACAGTTGAAGTAAAATATGACAACTAGTAGAAATTGTGAGAATACAAATAACCGGCGGGTTCTAACTTAAAGTCACACTAAGTAACATGATTCTAGTTCTTTCAATTTTAAAATACTATCTTACTAACAACTCAACAGGATAGGAAGTAATGACTCAACATAATAAATTCACTTTGAAAATCGAAAATTTGCAGAATTAAATACATAACTCAAGGGTCTTATCAGTATCCAACTATAACCAATCCTTAAGTGAAATGTAAACCTACCGGATAACTTACACAGTCGGAGAGGAATACATAAACACATATATTGATGCGGCGCGCATCCAGATCCCACCAATCCTCCCTTATTCCTCCACAATAATTTTAATAAAAGTAAAAAACAAACATATGTTGCGGCGTGCAACCCGATCCCACCATATATCATTATCAACATAATAATTCACCTTTATTACTCCGTATCAATACACCCTTATTCCACCCGCACCTCGAAACCCGACGAAATTTTCAAAACCCGAACACCTATTCCAATATGAACTCAACCACACAAAAATTATCAAATTATGATACCAATTCGTCCTTCAAATCATGATTTTATATTTTGAAAGATTTTGCAAATTTTCCCAAATTTTCCTTTAGATTCTCATGAATTTGATGTTAAATCTAAGATATAATCACAAAATACAGTTGGAAATTGATTAAAGGCACTTACCCAATGTTTTACTATGAAATCTTCTCTCAAAATCGCGCACTCTCGGACCTAGGGTTCAAAATATGATAAAATGAAGCTAAGTACCGAAATAGGAATCTTAATACCAGCCTCAGATGTCACATTTGCGACATCTGGATCGCAAATGCGACAAAATTATTGCAAATGTGAAGGCTGTCCAGCTCTATCAGGTCGCAAATGCGACAAAAGTCTTGTAAATACGAGACCCTAGTGGTTTGCAAAAGCGACAAATGACATCGCAAATACGGAGCTGCAATCACAAATGCGATGAATTGGTTGGAAAATGCAAACTCCCCTGCCCACATCCCATCTTCACAAATGCGAGAATGGCCTCGCAAATGCGGTCATCGAAAATGCGATGTAATCCTCGCAAATGAGAGAACAGAAACACCATCACAACTGAACCTTCTTTCAAACACTCTGAAACGCATTCAAAACTCATCCGAGCCCTCGGGGATCTAAACCAAACACTCTCACAAGTCTGAGAACATAACACGAACTCGCTCGCGCGATCGGTACACCAAAATAACCTCTAGAACCACGAATCGGATGTCAAAATGCATGAAAATAACCATGAACTTCAAGGACTCCTAGAATTGCAACCAAGCGTCTGAACCACATCAAATCAACTCCAAACGACACCAAATTTTGCAGGAAAGTTCCAATTGATGAAACACACCTATTCCAAATTTCAAAACTACAATACGGACCCGATAACCTTAAAGTCAAATTGTGGTCAAACTTAGGAAGATTCTAAACCTTTAAATTGCCAACTTCCGCCAAATGATGCCAAAACCCTTCTGAAATATCCAAATAAAATTTCGGGCATACGCCCAAGTCCAAAATCATTATCCGGGCCTATTGAAATTGTCGAAACTCCGATCTATCATATCATATCATACTATATTATAAGTGTGAAGCTTCAAGATGAAAGTCGAAAGACACATGTGAGAGACTTAAGGAATGGAATGCAAAGGCCATGGATCATTATGAGAGATTTCAATGCAGCTCTAAATCCCGAAGATAGAATTAATGGTAACCCAGTGCAACATTCAGAAACTACTGATTTTAATGATTTCATTGTGAATTCAGTAGTGGGTGAACTAAGAACAATTGGCTGAGCCTTCACTTGGAAAAACAATCATATCTTCAGCAGAATAGATAGAGATATGGTTAATACATAATGGATGACTAGTCTACCTCAAGTAGATGTAGAGATTATGGATCCTAATTTTTCTGTCCATTCACCTCTGTGTATCAACTTTACTGAAACACTCACTAGCAGACCTAGGCCATTCAAATTGCTGAACCATTTGACAAAACATCGTGATTTTTTAACTAAGGTTGAGAGAGGATGGAGAAAAACTGTGGTTGGAACCTATAAGAAGAGGGTGTGGTTGAAGTTGAAGAAGGTCAAGGCAGAATTGAAGGTATTTAACTCTGAGGAACTTTCCAATGTTAAAGGAGGGACCCAAGATGCTAGAACAAAGTTGGCAGAGCTATAAGAACATATGAGGGATCATAGACATGATGTCGGCATATTTGAAACAGAGAGGAATTTTAAGAAGGAGATGGAGAAATGGTCAATGGTTGAGGAAAGCATTTATAGACAAAAATCTAGAATTCAGTGGCTACAAGTAGGAGACTCAAATACAACTTTTTTCTTTGCAAGTGTGAAGAATATAACTGCTCACAACCATAGTAAGAAACTACAAACCTTGTCTGGGAATTGGATCCAAACCGAAGCTGAGATTACTGAGGAGCTTGTCGGGTTTTATAAAAGGCTATTAGGCACGGCATCCCAGCAGTTGCCTGCAGTTAATCTTGGAATATTTGCAAAGGGGATTTGCATAAAAGAAGCCAATAGTTACAATTGATAGCACATGTAACACATGAAGATGTCAAATTAGCTTTACAGGGAATTGATGATATGAAAGCACCAGGTGGAGACGGATTTAATTCTTATTTCTTCAAAAGAGCATGGCCACTGGTAGGTGAGAAAATTATCATTGTTGTACTGCATTTTTTATATTCTAATACACCATATAAACCAATTAATAGTACTTCAGTAACCCTCATCCCTAAAGTGAAGAACTCATCATCAGTTAAAGAGTTTACACCTATATCATATTGCACTGTATTGTACAAACTAATTTCCTAGATCTTAATTACAAGGTTACAAGCTGTGATGGATGTTCTGATAGATGCTAGCCAATCTACTTTTGTTACTGGGAGAGTGATTAGCGATAACATAATCCTTAGTCATGAGTTGGTCAAAGGGTATGGAAGAAAAAGAATATCAAGGGGATGGCATATTATTCACTAGAATGGCCATTTATTGAGCAGGTGTTGACATATATGAACTTCCCAGTCAAGTTATCATTGAGCGCCTAAAGTCTGTTTCCTACTCTATTGGTGTTAATGGGTGGTCTATCAAACCATTTGCAACTAAGAGAGGATTGAGCCAGGGGGATCCTATGTCCCCCTTCCTGTTTGTACTTGTTATGGAGTATTTCTCCAGGATGCTGAAAAGGCTAAATGATCAACTAGACTTTAATTAATTACCACCCAAAATGCTCTAAATTACAACATGTCCAACTGGGGTTTGCAGATGAAATATTGTTATTTTGTAGGGACGATGCGATTTCTGTCCAATTACTCTATGATTGCTTTTAAGAGTTCTCTAAAGCTTCAAGCCTGGTAGAAAATAAAGAAAAAAACTCTATCTACTTTGGAGGGTTAAGTATGTACATACAGATAACTATAATGAATATGCTCAAATTCTCTAAAGGTGAAATTCCATTAAGATATTTGTGAGTACCTGTGGGCACTAAAATATTATGAGTCATCCAATGTCAACCTATACTTGAAAAGGTTCTGGGAAGGATTACAAGTTGGACTACTAAGTTTTTATCTTATGTCGGAAGGGTCCAATTGATCAAGAATGTACTATTTTCCATCGAGATTTTTGTTCACAAATTTTTGTATTGCCTACCAAAGTGATCAAACTAATAGAAGCAACTTTTAGGAAGTTCCTATAGATTGGGGAGTGGAGAAAGCAAAGAAAGACTTACTTGTTTAGGATAATATATGCTTTCCAAAGGTAGTCGGTGGCTTAAATATATTGTATGTTACTATATGAAATAGAGCAACTATAAGCAAACTTCTATGGAATCTATGTTTCAGAAAAAAGACAAAATGTGGGTGAGATGGGTGCATAGTTATTATATCAAAAGGAATTAGATTTTGCAATCCATACCTAAGCAGGTATCGTGGGTGGTACAGAAGATAATAAAAATGAAAACTTATGTTCAGGAAGTTGGTGTCAGAGAGAGTAACTTAAGGAACATGACATCCTTCTCAATTAAGAAGATGTACTAGTTGATGAGGAGTGATTTCCCCAAAAGTGCAATGGAATAAGTTAGTTTGTAATAACTTCGGATCTTTTAAATGGATATTCATCCTGAGATTGGCAGCTCATAGTAGATTGGAAACAAGAGATAGGTTGTTGAATTGGGTGATAATTGGTAATCAGGAATGTCCGTTATGTGTTGATCATCCAGAAACAATTGCAAATCTCTTCTTTAAATGTGACATCTCTACATATATATGGAACCAGTTACTGAAAAGGATGAACATTAACAAGGTAGCTATGACATAGCCAGAGGAGCTCAGCGGGGCAGAATTTTATGCTAAAAGCAGTAATTCAAAACCAGAAATTTATAGAATGACATTAGTAGCTTGTGTATACCACATTTGGATTGAGAGAAGTAACAAAACTTTTCAAGCCAAGCAATCAAATTCTAAGGCTCAATTTCCGTCCAAAGTGAAATGGAAAGAACTTTTTATTGAGGAACAGGCTTGCTGCAGAATTTGAAAGGCTCAATTTTTACCCTTTATATTATAAAATTAATAACATGGAGTATTGGTTGGTCAGGTGTATAAGGTGCGAAACTGCTAGTTGGGTGTAACGACCCGGCCGGTCGTTCCGAGAGTTATGGCCCCATTTCCCCCATTTTTGCTTCATTATGTGTTGTTCATCTTTATCATGTTGCGTGGGGTTGGTTGGCTCGGGTTCGGAGTAATTTTGGAGAGGAATGAGACACTTAGTCTCTTAATTTGGATATTTAGTGGGAAAGTCAACCGGAAGTTGACTTATGGGTAAACGACCTCGGAATTAGGTTTTTATGGTTTGGATAGCTTTATGAGGTAATTTTGGACTTAGGAGTGGGTTCAGAATGTTATTTGGAGGTTCGTGGTAGGATTAGGCTTGAATTGGCGAAATTGATAATTTGGCAATTTCGGGTTGGCAGTAGAAACTTAGATATCGGGGTCGGAATGGAATTTCGGAAGCTGGAATAAGACTGTAGTGTCATTTTTGAAGAGTGTGAAAAAATTTCAGGTCAATCAGACGTGGTTTGGTTGGCTTCGGCATTGTTGGCAAATTTCGGAAGTTTAGAAATCCTAAGTCTTGAATTCGGGGTTAATTTTGTATTTTGATTTTTTTGGAGTGATTCGAAGGTTAGACTAAGTTTGAATGATGTTATGGGATGTGTTGGAATGTTTGGTTGAGGTCTCAAGAGCCTCAGGTGTGTTTCAGATGCTTAACGGGTTATTTTGGACTTGAAAAGTTGGCAGATTTTCTGATGTGCTGTTGCAAAAGGATTACTCTTCGCGATCTATAGCGATTGTGTAGGCTTATTGGGGGCAGAGGTGATTTTTTTCTACGCGATCGCAGGGATAAGATTGCGATCGCATAGTTTTGCGGAGCTGTGCATCGCGAATGCGTGGACAGTATCGCGTTCGCATAGTGTATTGGAACCGAGGGGGTGTAGGGACGATTGTGCTTCGCGATCGCAAGGGGGAGGTTGAAATCGTGTAGGGTTGTGAGTTAAGGTTTGAGATCGCGTGGAGACTTCTGTGATTGCATAGAGTAAAAAGATGGGGCAGCCTGTTTGTGCTTCGCGATTGCGAGTCTATTCCCACGATCGTGATAAAGACTTAACTGGGCATATTTTAAAAGGTTCAAAACAAGGGTTTGGGTTTATAATTCCAAATTTTGACCTAAAATTTTTCACACATGAAAGATCGCGAGGATTTGAACTAAAATTTTGCACACATGAAAGATCGCGATCGCGTAGGCTTATCGTTGATGCATTGGCATGTAAAGTATGTTGAGTTATATATGTTAAATTGTTCGGATTTGTACTTATCTTATCACTTTGAACTGTTAGTTAACTGGAAGCATGCTTAAATTTTTGTACATTGAATTCTGTTATAAATGTTGAGGTTTAGTTCGTCACTACATCTCATCCCACAGTTTGGGCTTGTTACATACTGAGTTGGTGTACTCACATTACTTCATGCACATTGTGTGCAGATCCAGGTGCTAGGGCATCCGAGTAAGTGCTGATTAGTCTCCAGATTCATCCCGGAGCTTAGCAAGGTAGCTGCACGGCGTCCGCAATCTTGCGTTTCTCCTTCCTATATTTTAGTATTTATTTTCATTAGACTCATCTTGTATTGAGTGGAAGTATCAGACTTGTATTCTAGTTGCTCATGACTAGTGACTCCGAGGTCGGGCAGTGATTTTATGTTTTACTTATTTCCGCTTATTTTGAAATGTTTGAACAAAATCTTTATGATCAATATGGTTAGAGAAGTGAATGAATGAAAATATAATTTTATGCAATACATAACGAATCGGCTAGCCTAGTACCGCGATAGGAGTCATCATGACACGGTTAGATTTTGGGTCGTGACACTGGGAGATAACCGTTTTTTCCCTTTTTGTACTGATTTTCTATTGGTAATAAAAGTTTTATTTACCCAAAAAAAAAGTCAAAAGACCAAAATATCCATCAAAGACAAAATGATTATTTTGTCCTTCAAGTAAGTATTATATCTGTCATGACCCAAAAATCTCTCCGAATGAATCGTGATGGCACCTAGTCTCTAAAACTAGGTAAGCTTAACACATGCCGAAATGATAACATGTCTTACTAAACAACTATAAATCATGAACCAGAATTTCTAAATAAACCAATAGTCTCAATATGATACAATATCCCAAACCCGGTAGTACAAGTCATAAGTCTTTCTAGGAGTAAATTTAAATAATGAATACATCCCTGTTCCGGAATAGAAGGAAACAATGGAAATAAATACAATAGAGTATCAAAAACCGACTCGATCCGAAGTACCTGGTTCTCCACGAAAAAATATACAGAAGTGTACCATGAGTACACCACGGTGGTAAGTATCAAGTCTAACCTCAGTAGAGTAGTGACAAGGCCAGGTCAAGACACCCACCGAACATCTAAACCTATACAGGATATGACATAATGCTAATAAGGAAGGAGTATCAAAGTAATGCCAATAGCAAACAGAAATCAGATTACAAAATAGCAGTAACAATAAGGGAAACACGAATGGTAATAGGAAATAACCAAGTAATTATACAAAAAAATAGTTGGGGTACGAATGAAGTATGAACGTGCTCGAGTAGGGAAAACGATGTCAACTCAACTAATCAAATCATTTCTTATACACAATTTCAACAATCTAACTTCTCATAATCTCATATCATAAATCACAACTTCCAAACCCTTGACACACATGGCACCTTGTGCCCACATCTTTCCGTCTCACTTCCCACGGAAAAATCCATGTGCTACTCGGTGTATAATATCCGTGTCAAATGCTAATTAGGATGTTCACTAGATTTTACTTATATATCATAAAATAAAAATTACAGTTTCTAGACCAAGTAGGAAATCAATGAGAAAGATGAGTTTATTTTAGAAATGATTTGGGTGAAGAAAAATAATATTTTCATGTAAATACAGCATCGAATAAGCTATTGAAGTTAACATAGAATTTACTAAATTAAAATATAATAACAATTCCTTGTTAAGTAAAATAAAAATCTCAGACAGGCTACGGAGATTAAGTTGAGAAATCAATTGAAGTAAAATATGAAAACTATTACAATTGGTAAATATCGAAATACACGGAAAGTTTTAACTTAAAATTCACACAAAGTAGCATGGTATTAATTCTTTTATTTAAAATCACTATAATACTAACAATTCAGCACGACAGGAGGTAATAACTCAACGTAGTAAATTCACCTTGAAAATCAATTTACAAGAATAATAGTATTAGGAAAAGAACTCAGGAAATGATGGCAAGGCGATAAGTCAATTAAAATAACTCAATCCCCGAAAAACAGTGAAGAACCGGAAATACAAATTCTCAGAATCTCATACGAAAGAACCAAAGCCAATGCAATAAAACAGGGAATACAAAACACAAAATATGTTGCGGCGCACATGTCACGACCCCAAAACCACCCCAGTCGTGATGGCGCTTATCGTGGAACTAGGCAAGCCACACAATTTCAAATAATTCAATTTCTTTAATGAAAACCATATATTAATAATAAAATTCTCATTACAGCAATTTTTAGTTTAAAATTTAAATATCACCAAAACAATAAAATAAGTCCCAACACCAGGTGTCACCGAGTCATGAGCTGACACAACTAGAAATGTTGAAATGTAGAAAAGACGAACATTTTCTGAAATAATAAAGTATGCTGAAGGAAGATAAGTAAGGAGAAGACGAGGTTATGATCTCCAGGAAACTACCTCGAAATCTCCGGCTGGAACTCTGTGCCAAACAATCAGCAACCGCTACCGGGACCTGAAGTACCTAAATCTGCACACAAGGTGCAGGGGGTAACGTGATTACACCAACTCAGTAAGTAACGGGCCTAAAATGTGGGCAGAGAGGTAGTGACGAACTAAACCTCAACATTTATAACAGAAATCAACATACAGAAATTTAGGCATGCTTTCAATTAACTAACAGTTCAATGTAATAAGATAACTAGAAATCGAACAGTTTAACATATATAACTCAACGTACTTGACATGCTAATGCATCAACTATATGAACCGTATAATGTGCTCCCACTCTCACATACTAGTCCACCCAGTACTGTATATGGCTCTCATGGCCCAGGGAAGATCCATTCCAGAATATATACACATATGAAAGTAGTCACTCAGTACTGAGGAAGGCCAATCTAGCCCCACGAAGAAGATCCATCTCTAGATACAAACACTCGGACAAGATCCATGTCCCGGGAAGATCCATCCCTCAATAACATCACTGCACTGACTAGGGGTGTGTTACAGATTTTGGAAGGGCTCCTACAGCCCAAGAGCTATCATAAGCCGGATCCAGACATAAATCAATATAACTTGCTGCGGCGTGCAGCCCGATCCCATAACTGTCACTCAATATCAGGCTCTCGACCTCACTTGGTCATCACTCTCCAGTCTTGCTCACACGGGCTCACAATGCATGAACTAGACCAAATCTATGATATAATGTGCAAAAATAATAATTACCGAGATTGAGACATGATATGATGTGCAATAACAGGACTGAGTATATAATATCAATGAAACTCATGAAATGAAAGCTAGAAGCGACCACTCGGGTCTCAACAGTATCGGTGTGGAGTCTTAACATAATATCTAGCATGATTTCTAGCATGTTTGCATTTAATCACATTGACAGTAGTACATATATCAACAAGGAGGGGTCATAACTGAGCCATGGAATGAACCAGGTCAGCGTTCTCACGGTACACACCCTCACGCCCGTCACTTGGCATGTGTGTCGCCTTAATTACAAACATATAACATATAGTTCGGGGTTCCGGACCCTCAGAACCTAGTTTGGAAGCGTTACTTACCTCAAATCGGATGAAAATATACTTCGCGATGCCCTTGCCGCTCGACCCAGCCTCAAATCTCCCCAAATCTATACAAAATTAGAATCATAACATCAATACATGCTAAAGGAACAAAGCCTACGCGAAAATTATCAAATTAAGTCAAAAATCCTGAAATTGGCCACGCCTCGGAATCTGATAAAAATCATGAAACCAGAATCCTTATCATCTCACGAGTCCATACATACCAAATTTATCAAAATCCAACTTCGTTTGACCCCTCAATCACCCAAATTTAGCTCTCAAGTTCCAAGCTCTAATTCCCCAATTTTCACCCTTAAATCCCGCAAATCCCATGCTTAATCAGCTAAAAATCACCATATAATTGAGGTTTAGGTTCAAAAACATTACCTCAAAGTGTTTCCCCTTGAATCCCTCTTCAAAATCCCTCAAAATCTTCAAAACTGACTTTAAAAATGGTGGAAATGGGCAAAATTTCGCGAAGGGTTTAATATATACCTTTTTCCCCAGGGATTCCATACCTGTGGACAATACCTCGCACCTGCAGTCTCAGGTGCGAACCTGCGAAAAATCACTTAACGCCAACTTCACATCTGCGGCTCACCTTTCGCACCTGCGGGCTCGCAGGTGCGATCCTTCCTTCTCATCTACGGCCAGCCCAGTCCTCCATTTTCCGCATCTGCGATATGCCCTTCGCGTCTGCGCTCATCGCACCTGCGACTCCCTATCCGCAGGTGCGGCCACACCAGAAGAATTGCACTAGCAGTCTTCTGCTGCATTTTCCCCAACTCTGAACTTCCGTTAACCACCCAAAACACATCCGAGGCCCTGAGGACCTCAACCAATAATACCAACACACGAACTTAGTCGAACCTTCAGAACACTCAAAAAACTATTAGAACACCAAATTACCCTCGGATTCAAGCCTAAGAACTTCTAAACTTCCAAATTTTGTCAACGATGCCGAAACGTACCAAACCTCATCCGAATGACCTGAAATTTTGCGCACACATCACAAAGGCATGGAAAGAGTCAAACGGAGCACGTAAGACTAGACTAACTACGAGATATTACATGTTATGAAAATACAATTAAAGGCATGGAAAGACACTAGACAATTTAAATCGGTCAAAGAACCACATATAGACCGTGTACCTACTCGTCACCTTGCGTAAACGGCTTTCACATAATAAGATAGCATAATTTACTCAATCCTAAGGGGTATTTTCCCCCACACAAAGTTAGGCAAGACACTTACCTCAATTCGGCCAAATCAATACTCAAATTAGCTTTTCCTTGATAAATTCACATCTGCTCGACTCAATCTATCCAAAGACGACTTAAATACATTAAATAATGTAAGAGAAAACAATTTTAATTAACAAAGCTATTATCATCATACAATCTGCAAAAAGTCAACAAAAGTCAACCCCTGGGCCCGCACTTCAAAATCTGATGAAATTTACGAAGCTCAAACACTCATTCCGATACGAGTTCGACCATACCAAAATTATCAATTTCCGACATCAATTCGTCCTTTAAATCACCATTTTACATTTTGAAAGATTTAACAAATTTTTCCCTTAGATTCTCATTAATTTGATGTTAAATCTAATGTATAATCACAAAATACAATTAAAATTTGAATAGAGGTACTTACCCAATGATTTGGTTGTAACGACCCGGCCGGTCGTTCCGAGAGTTTTAGCTCATTTCCCTCATTTCTACTTCTTAAGGTGATGTTCAGTTGTAATGTATGGTATCAGATTGGTTGGTTTGAGTTTGGGATGTGATTTAGGAGTCCGGGGTAGAGTTAGGCTTGAATTGGCGAAATTAGTATTTTGGTGATATCCGGTCAGTAAGGGAAAAATTTGATAACGGGGTCTGAATGGAATTCTGAAAGTTGGAATGAACTCGTGGTGTCATGTTTCACCTGCGTGCAAAATTTGAGGATATTCGGACAAGGTTTGATTTTCGGAGTTAATTGTGGAATTTAGGAGTTTGGAGTTCTTAGGCTTCAATCCAAGATTCGATTAGATGTTTGGTGTTCTTTCAAGTGGTTTTTAGATTTGATTAAGTTTGAATGATGTTATGGGACATGTTGGTGTGGTTGGTTGAGGTCCCAAGGGCCTCGGGTGCAATTCAGATGGTTAGCAGGTGAGTTAACTGTTGAAAACAGGTGTTGGTGTTGCTGAGGTGAGTTTGCTGGTGTTTCAGGGGTTGTTCTCTGAAAGTTGGAACGCGGACCGTTCCGGAAATTTGTGGTCAGCGGAGGAAATTCGCGGGGGAGACAACATTCTGCGGCCAGCAGTGATGGCTAGCGCGGACAGCGGAAGAAGATGCATGCCCGCATGAGTAAGAGGTTATTCACGACCGTGGTGGAAATTCCGTGGACCCCGGAGAGAGGGGCGCTGCGGCGGTAGTTTTTAGCGGTCAGTGAAATTGGAACCCGAGGGGTGCACTGTAAATACGAGTTTCAAGGTTTTATTTTCATACTTTGACCTAGAGAGCTCGGGCTTTGGCAATTTTTCGAAGGTTTTTCAAGGAAATCGTCGGGGTAAGTGATTCTAACTCAGTTTTGGTTAAAATACATGATTATAACATCAAATTCATCATTTGATTAGAGATTGGGATGAAAATTGGGGGGAAATTGTAGAACCTTCATAAATGGGTTTTGAGAGTTGAACATTGATTCCAAGTCGGATTTTGATAAATTTTGTATGGTTGGACTCGTGAGAGAACGGGTTTCTTAGTTTTGTGAATTTTATAGGATTTCGAGACGTGAGACCGGGGGCCAAGTTTTGCCAACTTTGGGGTTTTTTATCTAAATTGATAATTTTCACATGTGGTTCATTCCTTTAGCATATATTGATGATACTATACTGATTTTTGGATAGATTCGGAGCGTTTGGTGGCCGAGTCAAGCGGCAAGGGAGTAGTATTTTGGATTGATTGAGGTAAGTAATGCTTCCAAACTTGGTTCTGAGGGTTCAAACCCCCGATCTATGTGTTATATGATTAGAATTGAGGTGACGCACATGCCAAGTAGCGGGCGTGAGGGCGTGCACCGTGGGAATTGTGACCTGGTTCATTCCATGGCACTGTTTAGTGATTCTTTCTTGTTTATATCCATGCTTTTGTCAATGTGATTAATGCAAACATGCTAGAAATCATGATAGATATTATGTTAAGGCTTCACGTCGATACTGTTGAGACTCGAGTGGTTGTTTATTGTTGTCATCTCATGTGTTTCATTGATATTATATACTCAGTCATGTTATTGCATATCATATCATGTACCAGTCTCGGTATTGTTGTTTGGCACATTATATCATTGATTCATGCTAGTTCATGCATTGTGAGCCCATGTGAGTGAGATTGGAGAGTGATGACTCAGTGAGGTCGAGAGCCGGATTATGAGTGAGTTATGGGATCGGGCTGCACGTCGCAGCATGTTATATTGATTTATGCCTGGATCTGGCTAATGATAGCGCTTGGATTGTAGGAGCCCATCCGGAGTCTGTAACACACCCCTAGTGAGCGCATATGATATTTGAGGGAATGATCTTCCCTAGACATGGATCTTGTCCGAAGTGTTTATATTTGGAGATGGATCTTCCCTAGGGTGTGTGAGCCATATACAATACCGAGTGGTTGTGAGGTTATTATTATTAACTGGAGATGGATCTTCTCCATAGGGCTGGATTGACCTTCCTCGGTACTGAGTGACTGATGTTAGAGATGTATATATATATTCCGGGATGGATCTTCCCTGGGCCGTGTGAGCTATATCTAGTACTGAGTGGACGAGCATTCGAGAGTGGTGGCACATTGTGCATTTCTTACAGTCGATGTATTGGCATGTAGAAGAAGTTGAGTTATATATTTTAAACTGTTCCAAGCTGCATTCATCTTATTCCTTGAACTGTCTGTTAAACTGTAAGCATTCCTACATTACTGTTCTTAATGATCCTGTTATAATGATTAATGTGAAGTTCGCCACTACCTCTCAGCCCGTAGTTTGGACTTTTTACTTACTAAGTTGGTGTACTCACGCTACCCCCTACACATTTACTGCAGATCCAGGTGTCTCAGGCCACGGTTGCGGTAGTTGATCCTTCTGTTGCGGATTATCTTCGGAGAGAGCGAAGTAGCTGCTTGGCGATCACAAACCCGTCTTTCTCCTTCCCTATCCTTCTTTTATGTATTTAGACTATTTCAGACAATGTTGTCTTATTAAACTTTGGTATTGTGATATTTTGGCTCATGACTTAGTGACACCCGTTGTTGGGATCTATTTTCTGCACTTTGGTTTTTAATTATATTACTTGTTCAGAATTTCAGTTTAAGGAAGGTTGTCTTCTATATTTTAAATTAGAAAAAACAATTGGTTAAGAGTGTGTAGGCTTGCCTAGTTCCATGTTAGGCGCTATCACGACCGGGTTGGTTTTGGGTGGTGACAAGTTGGTATCAGAGCCTAGGTTACATAGGTCTCACAAGTCATGAGCAGGTTTAGTAGAGTCTTGCGGATCGATACGGAGACGTCTGTACTTATCTTCGATAGGCTGCAGAACCCTAAGGAAAATCTCACATTCTTGAATTCTTATTGTGCGAATCCATTATTTCTGGTGATTAAATTTATGTTGTTTCACTCTCTTAGAGATGGTGAGGACACGTGATACCAGACGGGACGGTCAACCACCAGTTTGACCCGCGAGGGGTCAAGGTCGTGGTAGGGGTAGGGATACAGCCCATGAAGCAGTGGGGTCAGTACCTAGAGATAATCATGTTGTTCCAGATCAGGTCCCAGCCGTGGATGTTCCAACGGGACCAGCTCAGGCACCGGCTGTGCCTATTGTCATTCTAGGTCTTCAGGAGACCTTGGCTTAGATCTTTACCGCATTCACCAGTCTTGCTCAGGTGGTCTCTATCTCTACTACAGCAGCTACTTCTTAGGACGGGGGCACTCAGACTCCTGCCGCTCGCACACCTGGAGTAGGTTGTGCAGGGACTTCAGACGCTAGGGACACCTCCAGCCCAACCGGTTGCACCTTCTCAGGATAATGTGGTTCCATTCATGCCTGATGACGAGCAGCGTAGGTTGGAGAGGTTTGGTAGACTTAAACCTCCAACTTTCAGCGGTGCAGAGGGCGAGGATGCCCATGGTTTCGTGGACAAATGTCAGAGGATTCTCCGTACAGCGGGTATTTTGGAGAACAGTGGGGTCTCGTTCACTACCTTCCAGTTTTCAGGAGCTGCCTTTACTTGGTGGGAGGAGTACGCCTATATGTGCAGCACCCCTCACCTGGCAGTAGTTTTCCGCTCTCTTTCTAGAGAAGTATGTGCCACAGTCCCGCAGAGAGGAGATGCGCAGGCAGTTCCAGCAGTTGCGTCGGCATGATATGACTGTGACGCAGTATGAGATGAGATTTTCAGAGCTAGACCCTCATGCTGTTTGGTTGGTTCCTACAGATAGGGACAGGATCAGGAGGTTTGTAGATGTCCTCTCATATTAGCTTCGGATTCTTATGACCAGAGAGAGGGTGTCAGGCACTACTTTTGAGGAGGTGGATGACATTGCCCGAGAGATTGAGTCAGTTCGTCGCCAGGAGCGAGTTGAGAGGGAGGCCAAGAGGCCTTGGGGATCTGGTAGTCATGGTGGTGTTCCTTTTGGAGGTCAGTTTCAACACGGCAGAGGCTGTCCATTCAGGCCTTCCCAGTCAGCTCGCCCAGGTTACCGCGGTGCATTATCGAGGCATGGTTCTCACAATTCTCGTCAGGGCCACTCATCATTCAGTGCCTTTCCAGCTCAGAGTTCACCCCATGCACCATCAGTTCAGGACTCTTCCATTTCAGGTTCTTCTACCCGTTATCCCGGTGCAAGGGATTCCCTTCAGTCCCCACCGCCATTTTTCGAGAGAGGTTGTTTTGAGTGTGGAGATCCGGGTCATATCAAGAGGTTTTGTCCCCGTCTTACGAGAGGTTCATACCGGCAGAGGAGCCAGCCTTCGGCTTCAGAACCAGTCACTTCACCACCCTCCCAGACAGCTAGGGTGGGGGTCAGGCAGTTAGAGGCCGCCCTAGAGGGGGAGGTCAATCAGGTGAAGGTCAGGCCCGTTTTTATGCACTTCCAGCTAGACCATATGTTATGTCTTCAGATGCCGTGATTACAGGTATTGTTTCAATCTGTCATCGATATGCCTCAGTATTATTTGATTCTGGTTCCACATATTCATATGTTTCATCATATTTTGCCCATTTTCTGGACATACCCCGTGAGTCTGTAGTTACATATGTTCATGTGTCTACTCCTATGGGAGATACTATTGTTGTGGACTGAGTGTATCAGTCATGTGTGGTGTCTATTGGGGGTTTGGAGACCCGAGTGGATCTGCTATTGCTTAGCATGGTTGACTTCGATGTAATATTGGGCATGGATTGGTTATATCCATGTCATGTTGTTCTAGATTGTCACGCTAAGACAGTGACCTTAGCGATGTCGGGATTCCCGAGAGTTGAGTGGAGAGGTTCCATAGATTATGTGCCTAGTCGGTGATTTCGTACCTGAAGGCTCAGTGTATGGTTGAGAAAAGTTGCCTATCTTATTTGGATTTTGTGAGGGATGTCAGTGCAGAGGCTCCCACTATTGATTCTGTTCTAGTGGTCCGTGATTTTCCGGATATGTTTCCTGCAAACCTGCCTAGCATGCCGCCTGACAGGGACATTGATTTTGGTATTGATCTAGTACCAGGCACTCAGCCTATTTCTATTCCACCGTATCGTATGGCACCGGCGGAGTTGAAAGAATCGAAAGAGCGGCTTCAAGAACTCCTACATAAGGGGTTCATTCGGCCTAGTGTGTCACCGTGGGGTGCACCGATTCTATTTGTGAAGAAGAAGGATGATTCCATGAGAATGTGTATTGACTACAAAGAGTTGAATAAATCTACAGTCAAGAATAAGTATCCCTTGCCTCACATTGATGATTTGTTTGACCGGCTTCAGGGAGGGAGGGTGCTCTCTAAGATTGATTTGAGGTCCGGGTATCATCAGCTGAAGATTCGGGATTCGGATATTCCAAATATAGCTTTCAGGACCCGTTATGGCCATTATGAGTTCTTGGTTATGTCTTTTGGGTTGACCAATGCCCCAGCAGTGTTCATGCATTTGATAAACAGTGTATTCCAGCCGTATTTGGATTCCTTCGTGGTTGTGTTCATTAACGATATTCTATTACACTCTCGTAGCCAAGAGTAGCATGCTCAGCATTTGAGGGTTGTGTTGCAGAGATTGAGGCAGGATAAGCTTTATGCAAAGTTCTCCAAGTGTGAGTTTTGGCTTAGCTCAGTAGCATTTTTGGGACACGTAGTGTCCAGTGAGGGTATTCAGGTAGATCCGAAGAAGATAGATATGGTGCAAAGTTGGCCCAGACCGTGCACAACTACGGAGATTAGGAGCTTCCTTGGTTTTGCGGGATATTACCGTCGCTTTGTGGATGGATTTTCATCGATTGCATCGCCATTGACCAAATTGACCCAAAAGGGTGCTCCATTCAGGTGGTCAGACGAGTGTGAGGAGAGCTTTCAGAAGCTCAAGACGGCTTTGACCACAGCCCTAGTGTTAGTTCTACCATCAGCTTCAGGTCCTTATACCGTATATTGTGATACCTCGAGAATAAGCATTGGTTGTGTTTTGATGTAGGAGGGTAGGGTGATTGCCTACGCCTTGCGCCAGCTGAAGAACCATGAGAAGATTAATTTGGTTCATGACCTTGAGTTAGCATCCATTGTCACGCCTTGAATATTTGGTGTCATTATTTGTATGGGGTCCATAGTGAGATTTATACTAATCATCGGAGTATGAAGCATCTTTTCAAACAGAAGGACCTTAATTTGTGCCAGTGAAGATAGTTGGAGCTTCTTAAAATTATGATAACACTATCCTATACCATCCGGGGAAGGCTAATATGGTAGCCGATGCCTTGAGTCGCCGGGCAGAGAGTTTAGGGAGCTTAGCATATCTTCCAGCAGGAGAGAGACCTTTAGCATTGGATGTTCAGGCCTTAGCGGGACAGCTTGTGAGGTTAGATATATCTGATCCTAGACGGGTATTGGCTTGTGTAGTCTCAAGGTCTTCTCTTTATGACCGTATCACGGAGTGCCAGTATGATGACCCACACTTGCTCGTTGTTCAGGATAGGGTCCAGCGAGGTGATGCTAGGGATGTGACCATTGGTGATGACGGGGGTGATTAGGATGCAGGGCCGGATATGTGTGCCTAATGGAGATGGTCTTCGGGAGTTGATTCTTGAGGAGGCCCATAGCTCGCGGTATTCCATCCATCTGGGTGCCGCGAAGATATACCGAGATTTGAGGCAGCATTATTGGTAGAGATGGATGAAGAAGGATATCGTTGTATTTGTGGCTCGGTGTCTCAACTGTCAGTAGGTTTAGTATGAGCACCAGAGACCGTGAGCGGATCACCATGGACTTTGTATTTGGGCTCCCACAGACTTCGAGGAAGTTCGAAGCTATATGGGTTATTGTGGATCGGCTGACCAAGTCTACGTACTTCATTCCTATTGGTACTACTTACACTTCAGAGCGATTAGCTGAGATTTATATCCGAGAGATCATTCGTCTGCATGGTGTCCCGATTTCCATCATTTCTGATAGGGGTACTCAGTTCACATCGTAGTTTTGGAGGGCCGTTCAGCGGGAGTTGGGTACTCAGGTGGAGTTAAGCACAACTTTTCACCCTCAGACGGATGGGTAGTCCGAGCGCACTATTCAGATATTAGAGGACATGTTGCACACATGTGTCATCGACTTTGGGGGTTCATGGGACAAGTTTTTGCCATTAGCGGAGTTTGCATATACTAATAGTTATCAGTCGAGTATTCAGATGGCACCGTACGAGGATTTATATGGGAGGAGGTATAGGTATTCGGTCGGATGGTTTGAGTCGGATGAGGCTAGACTCTTGTGTACAGATTTGGTGCAGGATGCTTTAGATAAGCTGAAATTAAGTCAGAATGTAGTCTAGGAAAAACAGTTATACGGACACGAAGGTTCATGATGTATCTTTTATGGCTGGAGAAAAGGTATTATTGAAGGATTCACCCATGAAGGGTGTTATGCGGTTTGGGAAGAGGGCCAAGTTGAGCCCTCGGTTCATTGGTCTGTTTGAGGTACTTCGGAGGATTGTGGAGGTGGCCTATGAGCTTGCTTTGCCACCCAGCTTGTCGAGTGTGCATCCGGTGTTTCATGTTTCCATGCTTCGGAAGTATGTTGGGGACCCGTACCATGTTTTGAACTTCTGCACTGTTCAGTTGGAGGGTGATTTGATTTATGATGTGGAGCCAGTAGCTATTTTGGGTCGGCAGGTCCGAAAGTTGCGGTGAAAGGATATAGCTTGAGTGAAGGTGCAATAGAGAGGCCACCAGCCTACAAAGAAGGCCACCTGGAGACCGAGCGGGAGATGCGGAGAAGATATCCACACCTATTTGAGACTCCAGGTATGTTTCTAGACTCGTTCGAGGATGAACGTTTGTTTAAGAGGGGGGTTGTCACGACCCGGCCATCGTTCTGAGAGTTTTATCCCATTTCCCTCATTTCTACTTCTTAGGGTGATGTTCAGCTGTAATATATGGTATCATATTGGTTAGTTTGGGTTCGGGATGTGATTTGGGAGTCAGGGGTAGAGTTAGGCTTGAATTGGCGAAATTAGTAGTTTGGTGATTTTCGGTCAGTAAGGGAAAATATTGATAAAGGGGTCGAAATGGAACTCCAAAAGTTGGAATGGACTCGTGGTGTCATGTTTGACTTGAGTGCAAAATTTGAGGATATTCGAATATGGTTTGATTGGTTACGGAGTCAATTGTGGAATTTAGGAGGTTAGAGTTTTTAGGCTTGAATCCGATATTCGATTTTATGTTTGGTGTTGTTTCAAGTGATTTGTAAGTTTGATTAAGTTTGAATGATGTTATGGGACGTGTTGGTCTGGTTGGTTGAGGTCCCTAGGGCCTCAGGTGCGATTCAGATGGTTAGTAGGTGAGTTAGCTGTTGAAAACAGGTGCTGGTGTTGTTGAGGTGAGTTTGTTGGTGTTTCAGGGGTTGTTCTCTGAAGTTGGGAACGTGGACCGCGCCGGAATTTTGTGGTTAGGGGAGGAAGTTCGCGGGGGCGGCAGCATTCCGCGGTCAGCGGTGATGGCTGGCGGGAACAACGAAAGAAGGTGCGCGACCGCAGGAGCTAGAGGTTATTCGCGGACGCGATGGAAATTCCGCGGACCGCAGAGAGAAGGGCACGGCGGCGGTAGTTTTTAGCAGTCAGCTAAATTTGAACATGGGTGATGCACTATAAATACGAGTTTCAGGGTTTTATTTTCATACATTGACCTAGAGAGCTCGGGCTTTGGCGATCTTTTGAAGGTTTTTCAAAGAAATCATCGGGGTAAGTGATTCTAACTTAGTTTTGGTTAAAATACATGATTATAACATCAAATTCATCATTTTATCAGAGAATTGAGATGAAAATTGGGGGGAAATTGTAGAACCTTCATAAATGGGTTTTGAGAGTTGAACATCGATTCGAAGTCATTTTGATAAATTTGGTATGGTTGGAATCTTGACAGAACGAGTTTCTTAGTTTTGTGAATTTTATCGGATTTCGATACGTGGGCCCGGGGGCCAGATTTGGCCAACTTTGGGATATTTTATCTAAATTGACAATTTTCATATGGGGTTCATTCCTTTAGCGTATATTGATGATTCTATACTGTTATTTTGATAGATTCGGAGTGTTTGGTGGCCGTGTCAAGCGGCAAGGGCATTTCGGAGTAGTATTTTGGCTTGATTGAGGTAAGTAACACTTCCAAACTTGGTTCTAAGGGTTCGAAACCCCGAACTATGTGTTATATGATTAGAATTGGGGTGACGCACATGCCAAGTGGCGGGCGTGAGGGCGTGCACCGTGGGAATTATGACCTGGTTCATTCCATGGCACCGTTTAGTGATTCTTTCTTGTTGACATCCATGCTTCTGTCAAAGTGATTAATGCAAACATGCTAGAAATCATGCTAGATATTATGTTAAGGCTTCACGCTAACACTGTTGAGGCCCGAGTGGTCGTTTATTGTTGCCATCTCATGTGTTTCATTAGTATTATATACTCAGTCATGTTATTGCATATTATATCATGTCTCAGTCTTGGTATTTTTGTTTGGCACATGATACCATTTATTCGGGCTAGTTCATGCATTGTGAGCCTGTGTGAGTGAGACTGGAGAGTGATGACTGAGTGAGGCCGAGAGCCAGATTATGAGTGGCAGTTATGGGATCAGGCTGCACGACGCAACATGTTATGTTGATTTATGCCTGGATATGTCTTATGATAGAACTTGGGCTGTAGTAGCCCCTCCGAAGTTTTTAACACATCCCCAGTGAGCGCAGATGATATTTGAGGGATAGATCTTCCCTAGACATGCATCTTGTCAGAAGTGTTTATATTTGGAAATGGATCTTCCCTAGGCTGTGTGAGCCATATACAGTACCGAGTGGTTGTGAAGTTATTATTATTAACTGGAGATGGATCTTCTCCATAGGGCTGGATTGGCCTTCCTCAGTACTGAGTGACTGATGTCAGAGATGTATATATATATTCCAGGATGGATCTTCCCTGGGCCGTGTGAGCCATATCTAGTACTGAGTGGACGAGCATTCGAGAGTGGTGGCACATTGTGCATTTCTTACAGTCGATGCATTGGCAAGTTGAAGAAGTTTAGTTATATATCTTAAACTATTCCAAGTTGCATTCATCTAATTCCTTGAACTGTCTGTTAAACTGTAAGCATGCCTACATTACTGTTCTTAATGATCCTGTTATAATGATTGAAGTGAAGTTCGTCAGTACCTCTCAGCCCGTAGTTTGGGCTTGTTACTTAATGAGTTGGTGTACTCACGTTACCCCCTGCACTTTGTGTGCAGATCCAGGTATCTCAGGCCACGGTTGCGGTAGTTGATCCTTCTGTTGCTCATTATCTTCGGAGAGAGCGAGGTAGCTGCTTGGAGATCGTAGACCCGTCTTTCTCCTTCCCTATATTTATTTTATGTATTTAGATTATTTCAGACAATGTTGTCTTATTAAAATTCGGCATTGTGATAGTTTGTCTAAAGACTTAGTGACACCCGTTGTTGGGATCTATTTTCTGCACTTTGGTTTTTAATTATATTGCTTGTTCAGAATTTCAGTTTAAGGAAGGTTGTTGTCTATATTTTAAATGAGACAAATGAATTGGTTAAGAGTGTGTAGGCTTGCTTAGTTCCATGATAGGCGCCATCACGACCGGGTTGATTTTGGGTCGTGACATTGGTATGAAATCCTTCCACAAAATCGCCCTTCATCGAGGCTAGGGTTCAAAATATAACAAAATGAAGCTAAATTTCGGAATGCCCACCTATTTGCAGGATGCAGATATCGCATTTGCAACATTTGCGAATCCCGCAAAAGCGTCCATTACATCGCAAAAACGAATATTGAACAGTCCTATCTCTATCGCAAATGCGATAAAACAGATCGCAAATGCAAAAATGAGGCCTTAGGAAAAGCGACCCAAACGTTCGCTAAAGAAAACTTCCACTACCCAGTTCACCATAGCATTTGCGATGCTGGATTCACAAATGCGAAGCTTGCAGTCCCAGCCTCTTCGCTAAAGCGATCCCAAGTCCGTAAAAGGGATGGTCGCATTATGGTCGCAAATGCGACCCTCAACTAGCAAATGCCAGATCAAACACCAGCAGTTCTGGACCTTCTTCCAAACACATAAAACGCGTATGAAACTCATCCGAACCCTTGGATACCTAAACCAACACCCACACCAGTCCAGAAACATAGCACGAACTCACTTGAGCGATCAAAACATCAAAATAACCTCTAGAATCACGAATTGGACGCCAAAACACATGAAAATCACAATGAACTTCAAGAACTTCTAGAATCGCAACCAAGCGTATCCGAACCATATCAAATCAACACTAAATGACACTAAATTTTGCATGCAAGTTCCAAATGACTAAACAAACCTATTCCAAGTTCTGAAACAAAATCCGAACCCAGTAGCCTTAACGTCAGATCGTGGTCAAACTTAGGAAAATTATAAATCTTTAAATTGTCAACCAGCCAAATGATGCCGAAAACTTTTAAACACATCCAAATGAAATTCCGGGCATAAGCCCAAGTCAAAAATCACCATCCAGACCTTCCGGAACTGTCAAAACTCCGATACGAGGTCAAATACTCAAAAGTAAAACCTTGGTCAATTCTTTCAACTTCGAGCTTCTCAAATGAGATTCACTCCTAGAAATCCTTTCTAAACCTCTCAAAAACTCGAACCGATGATACAAGAAAGTCATAATACACTATGTGAAGCTACTCGTGACCTCAAACTGCCGCCGGACGCAATTGCTCAAAACGACAAGTGGAGTCGTTACAATTTCTTTGTACAAAAATATAGATATACATTTAATAAAGATAACCAAAAAAAGGAAAAGTATAAAAAGTAAAACTAGAAGAAATGAAAACGTCTCAAAATATTTATTGCTCCAACTTTGCCAACCCCCCTCCTACTGCAATGCAAATGAAGAGACTACAATTTCATTTCTCATTAGAAGCTGATATACATCACTTAATAATTTTGATGCTCTATTGTCTTGTAATTAGGTAATATATGGTACTTTCTTGAGAAGGAAGAAAATAATATTACGTTCTTGAAACAATTATTTCTCTTCGTTTTGCCGGGCATGGACTATTTTGATATGGATGTGGTAAAATATTTATATAAAAACAAGCCAGATCTAGATTATTTGACAAGTTCCCTTTGCAAAGATTTTTCCAAAGCTTGTAATAAGGCACCATCTCCAGCTCTTACGGTAATATCAACAGTGTGGCAGTATTTCAAAGTCCTTTGGACAAATGGCACACTTTGTCCATATGTCCTTCAAAAAATAAAAGGTGACAATTGTTTGGCATGTGCGGAAAGATATGCAAGATTGTAACATATAATCTTGACAAATGACAAAGTTTTTTGCCTATAGAAAGAGACTTTTCTTCAGCCAAATTCAGAAGCAGTAACATCATTTCCTCCATTTCCTTCAAGCCTCTCTTCTTCCTTTGTTGTCCAATATTAATTATTAGTTGTTTCCTTTCTTATTTATTTTTCCTACTAGCTAGCTGAGTTTGTAATTTAATATTTTGCTGATTCATGTATCCTCCCTAATAGAGGTAGGCTTGTTTAATCCTGGAGAGACATTTCACACTGCTGAAATAGTTTCTTAGGACAGTGCTTAGCACGACTCAAGTCAGTCTGTGTATCCCCTTACAAATAATTATTGCAGTGTTATTATTGAAATTCTTGCTATCAATTCCCTACAATCTAAGAAACTATGGCAAACAACAGTGATGTTGAAAATACTACTGATACTAATAATATTGGCGCTACCTCCGCTGCCCCAGTTCCAGTTGCATTATCATATATCAGGCCATTTCCAGATGTGTCGAATATCGAAATTTTCGCCAATGAAAATTTCACGCGTTGTTAAGAACGTATGTTCTCACTGATTGACGTCCATGGTGTTGCACATGCACTGCTGCATACACAACCTAGTCCAGACACTGATAATAAAATAGTGGAATCATGGCAATATGCTAACAAGGCATGTCGTCATACTATATTACAAACTATTTCAAATGAACTGTTTGACGTGTATTGCAGTAACAAGGAAGAAAAAGCTATCTGGGAAGCCTTAATCAAAAAATTCACTGCTGAAGATGCTAAAAAACAAAAATTTGTAGTAGGAAAATTTTATCAATGGCAGATGAGAGATGATAAAGATAAGAACATACAAATCAACGAATATCAAAAATTGATGGAAGACTTGAAGGCCGAGGGGATGTCACTACCAGAAAATTTTGCTGTTGGAGTACTGATTGAGAAGCTGCCTGACTCATGGAATGACTACAAAAACAACCTAAAGCACAAACAGAAAAATTTTACCATCGAGAAAATTGTGACCCACATCCTAATTGAAGATTCCAACAGAAAAGAATCTGCCAAAGCTAGGATGACAGCTCTTAAAACAAACTTAGTGCAAAGCAACAACAACAACCACAAAAGGTACGAGAATAAATTTCAAGGTTGCAAGCCTAAAAAATTCTAACCTTAAAAGAAAAAAGGGCTCTTGTTTTGTTTGTGAAAAACCAGGACATCATTCCTCACAGTGCAGGTACAGAGCAGGAAATAACAAAGAAAAAACTAATACTCCTAAGGCTAACTTAGCCGAAGGTGGTGATATTATTGCAGTTGTCATTTCTCAAGTAAACATTGTAGCACATGCAAAAGCATGGGTGATAGACTCTGGGGCTACTCGGCACATTTGTGCAAATTGAGAAGCATTTTCCTCTTATACTCCTGTAGAGGATGATAGAGAAGAGGTCTACCTTGGAGACTCAAGTACTACCAAAGTCTTGGGTAAGGGTAAAGTTCTCTTGAAACTCACTTCAGGAAAAATTTTAGCCCTTGTTGAGGTACTGCATGTTCCTACTATGAGGGCATACTTGATCTCTGTATCCTTATTGGGAAGAGCCGGAGTGAAAGTGTCAATTGAATATGATAAGATCATAATGACCAAAAATAATGTGTTTGTAGGAAAGGGCTATTGTAACCAAGGACTCTTTGTACTTAATATTTCTGATGTTATCAATAGAAATGCATCTGCTTCTGCTTATATGGTTGAGTCTATTTCTTTATGGCATTCTAGATTAGGACATGTTAATGTCGCGTATATAAAGAAAATGCAGTCACTAGGATTAATATCTGGTTTAGACTCAAATAATATTGACAAGTGTGAAATATATGTTGAAACTAAAAGTTTTAGAAAGACTTGTTTTCCCGTAAATAGAGAAACTGAATTATCATCTTTAATTCACACTGATTTAGGAAACTTAAAGCAGACTATGACTAGGGGTGGTAAAAGATATTATGTGACCTTTATTGATGACTTTTCTAGATATACTAAGTTGTATTTGCTTAGAAATAAAGATGATGCATTTATTGCTTTTATTTCTTATAAAACTGAGGTTGAAAATCAACTTAGTAGAAAACTCAAGAGAATTAGATCTAATAGAGGTGGAGAATATTTATCTTTAAATGATTTTTGTGAAAAGAATGGAATAATTCATGAAGTAACTCCACCTTATTCACCTGAATCAAATGGAGTAGCTGAAAGGAAAAATAGAACACTGAAAGAGATGATGAACTCTATATTAGTTAGTTCTAATGCTCCTGATAATATGTGGTGTGAAGCCATATTTTCTGCATGTCACTTACAAAGTAGAATACCACATAGAAGAACTGGCAAAACTCCGTATGAATTGTGGAAGGGTTATAAACCTAATTTGAAATATTTAAAAGTGTGGTGATTCCATGCTAAAGTTCTATTGCCGGAACCTAAAAAGAGAAAAATAGGTTCTAAAACTGTTGATTGTATGCTTATTGGATATGCTAAACATAGTGTTGCATATAGATTTCTTGTTTTAAAAAGTGATGTGCTTGATTGCAATATTATAATTGAGACAAAGAATGTTGAGTTCTTTGAATATATTTATCCACTGTCTAAAAAATTTTCTCATACAAATGTTGAAACAAATAATAAAATTACCTCTAATGAGGAACTGAGAAGGAGAAAAAGGCCTAGAAAAGAATATTTTTCATATGGAAGTGATTTTCAAGCTTTCTTGTTGATAATGAACCATCAAATTATTTTGAAGCTATATCTTCTTCTGATGCTAAATATTGGAAAGAGGCAATAAAAATTTTAATTGATTCTATTAAGAAAAATAATATATGGATTTTAACTGATTTACCTCCTGGTGCAAAGCCTATTTGCTGTAAATGGATTTTCAAAAGAAAATTTAATCCTGATGAATCTTTAGATAAATATAAAGCTCGGTTAGTAGCAAAAGGATTTTCTCAAAA
Source organism: Nicotiana paniculata (assembly GCA_005239505.1). NCBI lineage: Eukaryota > Viridiplantae > Streptophyta > Magnoliopsida > Solanales > Solanaceae > Nicotiana > Nicotiana paniculata. Next base: position 42,766 of record ML357014.1, on the reverse strand, counting down.
ATAAAATATAGATTATTTTGATACATTTTCACGAGTGACTAGAATTTCTTCTATTCGAGTTTTAATTTCCTTAGCTTCAATCCGTAAGCTTTTTATCCACCAAATAGATGTCAAAACTGCTTTTCTAAATGGTGATTTAGAAGAAGAAATTTATATGGTTCAACCTGAAGGATGTGTCATTCCTGGACAAGAAAATAAAGTTTGTAAATTAGTTAAATCTCTTTATGGCCTTAAACAAGCTCCTAAGCAGTGGTATGAGAAATTTGAATAAGTCTTACAGAGAGACGGTTTTTCTTCAGCNTACTGAGAGACGATTTTTCTTCAGTTGAGGTGGATAAATGTGTTTATACTAAAGTGGTAGACAATGATTATGTGATAATATATATGTATGTTGATAACATGCTTATATTTGGTACAAGTTTAAATATTGTGCAAATACTAAATCATTTTTGTCTACTAATTTTGATATAAAAGATCTGGGTGAAATATGATATTGGGAGTTAAAGTTATAAGGAGTAAAGATGGCATAATGTTGTCACAAGAACATTATGTTGAAAGACTTATTAAGAAGTTTGAATATTTTGATGTCACACTAGTGAACACTCCTTTTGATGCTAACTCTCAGTTGAAAAAGAATCATGGTGACCCAATTGCTCAGTCTAAATACGCTCAGATTATTGGGAGTCTGATGCATTTAATGAATTTTACAAGGCCTGATATAGCATATGTTGTGTGTAGACTGAGTAGATATACTCATAATCCCATCAACGAGCATTGGTCTGCATTAGCTAGACTAATGAAATATTTGAGAGGAATCATGAATTATGGTATCATATATAGTGGATTTCCTTCTACTTTAGAAAGGTACAGTGATGCAAACTGGATCTATGATTCAGATGAAACAAAATCCACTAGTGGTTATGTATTCACCCTTGGTGGAGGTGCAATATCGTGGAAATCAGCTAAACAGACGATCATTGCTAGATCGACTATGGAATTAGAGTTTGTAGCTATGGAGTTAGTTGGTTCTGAGGCTGAGTGGTTAAGAAACTTCTTAGCTAATATCCCTTTGATAAAGGATGTATTGCCTCCTGTGTCTATACACAGATATTTCCAAGAGGCAATAGTTATAGCAAAGAATAAATCTTATAATTATAAAAGTAGACACATGAAACTGAGACATGATGTCATTAAACAGTTGTTGAGAGAGGAATAATTTCCATTGATTATGTGAAGTCAGAGATAAATTTGGCCGATCCTCTGACTAAACCCGTGGAAAGAAAATTAATTCTTCAAACCTCAAAAGAGATGGGGTTAAGGCCGACATGTTGTCGATAGAGATGGTAATTCAACCTATGTGATTGGATATCCCATGAAGTGGGTTCATATGGGTAATAACAAGTCGATATTGGCACTGATGCACTAAAAGAGAGTGCTTGACTGCTACTAAATTGAGAGGTTGACTTATAACTCTTAATGAAATTCATAGTCCTTATGGATGGTGTATTTAAAAGGAGTATACACTTGATGAATTAACCTATATGAGAGTGGAGTGGGCCGCTCCTATGAGATTTTGGCCTAGTCTCTAAAGCTCTCACGAATAACCAGGCACGCGCATGGCCTATTGGGCGCAAAACCGCGTTGAACAGCAAAATTACTGGGGGTCGAAATGTGATTGATAAAATCTCTGACTTACAATAAGAGTTATTGGTTCATAGAAATATTATATTTCACCAGTAATTCTGTAAGTTAAGTTTTATCAATCTAAGTTTGGTTCATAGTCCGAAAGACACCAAACCTATTGCATTTGGACCATACAAACCCATCAAGTCTTACTCCTTTATGTTATAAACCTTTGAAATAGTGGGGGAGTGTTTCAAAGTCCTTTGGACAAATGGCACACTTTGTCCATGTGTCCTTCAAATTAAAGAACAAAAGGTGGCAATTGTTTGGCATGTGCTGAAAAGACATGTAAGATTGGAACATATAATCTTGTCAAATGGCAAAGCTTTTTGCCTATAAAAAGAGACCTTTCTTCATCCAAATTCAGGTTCCTTTGTTGTCCAATATTAATTATTAGTTGTTTCCTTTCTTATTTATTTTTCCTACTAGCTAGCTGGGTTTGTAATTTAATATTTTGTTGATTCATGTATCCTACCTAATAGAGGTAGGCTTGTTTAATCCTGGAGAGACATTTCATACTGCTGAAATAGTTTCTTAGGACAGTGTCTAGCACGACTCAAGTCAATCTGTATATCCGCTTACAAATAATTATTGCAGAGTTATTACTAAAATTTTTGCTATCAATTACCTACGAACAGTGCAGCAGTACAAGTAAGTTGGAATATTTTTTTATTTTAAACTTGCTTGTATTGATGTTATCGAAATAAATACTGAGTTAATTGAATTTATTAGGGTTTTGCTTTTAGGTTTGTATTAATTGGGAAATGTGAAGTTATGTTGTTATTTGATCTAAATGGGCTGCTGCTAGTTTCCCTTAGTAGTTGACTGTTTTATGAGTGAAATATTTTACAGAAGAAGAAGATTTGGGACCTGCTCGACAGCCTTATTTCTGCTATTGAGAATATCTCATAATTTGGGTTATTGAGCCAGGTAACGAAGATGAACACTAAATTATCCCAACAGAAAAATCAGAATGTACTATCTGAATTATTTAGAGAAAAGAAATTAGCACACCTCAGTTGTAAAGCAAGCAAACCTAGCTGGTAAATTAACTACCAATACCTTTTTGATGTGATCTTTTTGACAAGAATGTAATACAAAAATGTGCGTAGAAGACATCCACTTGGACGCCCAGTCAGTAATATCGATCTTATTCAACAGTGGATCTAGAATTTCGATGCTGCCGATTATGAGGTTCAAATGCAGGTCCTGGAACATGTATATAACCTTATTTATACTCAATTTTCACACATATATCAATGTTCGACTGGAAGCCGAGGTTCTACAGAAACCTGAGACTATAATCGTCGATCTGCTACTGACCTATAAATGAGCCAGTCATATCTTGTTGGAACGATTAGATTTAAGCCAGTTAACAGAAGCCTGAATATCTGAAATTTACAAAGAAAAGGAAGAAACATACTAACCATAGCTACATCAATTGACCTGCATTTTCATGTGTGAAAAAAATGCAATCTTTTTTTAAGGAATAAGTACTTTGTAGCCAGAATCAAATAAATGCACTATATGAAAAAAGACAATTTTCATTAAGAAAAAAGAAGTGATACATACAATGTCATCTCTCCGAATCTGGATTTTCTTGAATGGAGACATAGTGTCAGCCATAATCCTAACTTGAAGGCCAGAAACCGACAAACGAGGAGGAGATAGAGTTCTAGTATGTGCAGGCTTTAAGTTGACAAGGTTTCCACTAGCTTGGGTATTTTATATTTTTTTGGCGTGATCTTTATTAATAGTCGTTTACACTGAAACAACGCTGTTTATTGTTTGTTCTTTTTCATAAATAGTTTATGTCCTTTGTCTCCTCTTGGGACAAGTGTCACTTTTGTTTTTATAATGACTAAAGATGATTCTTGAATTTATACTTATCAACCTGATCACTGGACACAACTTGGAAGTCCATAGCAGGCACTTCCAATTTGAACGCGAAAATGTCAAAATCTCCATTTAATATCACTCCATCAAATTGATCCACATTCTCACTGCTACCGTGGAAAAAGAGAGCAATTTGCTTGTCACGGTTGCAATCTTGTTTCACAGTGTTGCAACTCCTATGAGTTTTGTGTTTCTTGTTGTCTGAATCCGTCATCTTCTGTTGATCTTCTGTTGAGCCGAGAGCCTCCCGAAAACAGCCTCTCTATCCTTCCGGATAGGGATAGGTCTGCGTACACTCTAGTCGTCTCAGACCTCACTAATGAGATTTTACTGGGTATGTTGTTGTTGTTGTTGTTGTTGTCTGAATCCCTCTAGGACACAAAAGGATCTGGCTCTAAATGTCAACATAGCTAAGCCTGTAGCAGCAGGGACCTATTTAAGCCTTTTTGATTTTTGCATGGGAAGATGTCCTCACAATTCAAAGAGTGTGGTTCATGAAAATGCTTATTTCAGTGAATTTCATCATTGTTTCTCTATACCATCTAATTCTTCCGGTTCTTCTGGTGCACAAGCTGAAGCAAGACTGGCTGGTATAAATATTGTGATAGGAAGACAAGGTGAATCATGCAATTCAATGTGCAAATCAAGTGGTCAATCTTGTGTTCCCAACAAATTCTTATTGCACAACCAGAGCGAAACAATGCAAATGTACTTGGGCTGCAAAGGTGGATGTCTGGCAAGTGTCGGATCAGATCAGCCTGCTGACGTAGTTGATGATGCCCCCAGAGATCTGAACCATGGAGCCTGGTACTAGTTATAAATTTCTCTCATTTAGACCAATGTGGGCCTTTTGGCATCTGCAACGTCCTCCTTTGATATTCTAATCTGGGAGAATTAAAAGACCGACCTAGCTCAGCCTTTCGCTACTCGTGTGATCCCGCCTCATGACTTTCAGGTTCTTAAAATAATATTTTACGCTCACATTGAAAAATTTGGATTCGAATTGGATATTACTTCAAATTTACGTTGTAATCTACTAAAGTCTTTTCATTGAAGTAAGACCTTTATAGTTATTTCAGTACATACTTGGTTTGAGTATCAAGAGCTGTCACTGTTGGTTTGCAGGGAGGAGGAGGCAGCCAAGTGATTCCACACAATTGAACAATATATTGGGGTTTTGTGACCGGTACATTTGCTTGATATTGAGAGATAAATCATTCACTAGAGGTTAGCAAGAATGGCTCTTTTACAATGATCACATGGTTATCATTATTTTCTTATTCTTTTTTCATTATTTTGGATAATTAGGGAAGGGCGGAAATATCTTACTAGCATGCAATGAGTTTGAAATGCTTAACTAGTTAGACTGAAATCATAAAATTATCTCATGATATAGCTTAACCTATTATAAGAAAAAAAAGTTACCATTTTTATCAGGTTACAAATACATTTGTAGTAAGACCCCACTGAGTAGGTAGGCCTAGCTGATGTAAATCCCCTCCATAAAAACGATATTCTTGTGTTAATTTTTTGCCTCCATTAATTTTGTTCTAACCATTTCTCTTAAGTACTACTTTGGATATATCTTCCTCAAATTCTATTAAGACTAAGTATTTATCTTCTTGTAATTGTGCTGAGTCAGCATTAGTTAGTAGTGTTAGTTAGTGTTAGTATGCAGATCAGTTAGTTAGTGAAAATTGCCACATGTATATATATTAAACAGTACCCAATACATTGAATATAGTTTCATTTTCCCATTTTAACAAATTCTCAGTAGCTCTTCTTCTCTCTCTACGAGCTCCTTCTAGAAACTTCTGAATCCTCCATTGGAAGAGATGTGGAGCTCGATTCACATCTGAAATCTCGACATGGTATCAGAGCGGAGGTTCTATCAACGACCACGCCCTCTCTCGTTCTGTTGCTTCTAGTCACCATGCAATCTAGGGTTTTTTTTTCATCAATCAGAATTTGGAAAACTTGAATCGGGCACATGCAGTGGCGATTTGTCGACAAATAGAAGAAATCTCAACCACACGAAGATCGATTCAACTATTTTCACAAAATTTCTATGGAAATCACAGAGCAGACTGACGAGACAACCACAACGGTGGCAACACAGACGGTAATCGACACTGGTAGCCCACTTTACATACATCCTTCTGATAGACCTGGTTCCACACTAGTTAGGGTCCCATTTGATGGAATTGGATGCCGTTCCTAGAGAAGAAGCGTGCTCAGAGCCCTTTCAGTGAAAAATAAATTAGGTTTCATCAACGGAGATAGTAAAAGACCCGATGTAACATCTTCACATTTTCATCAGTGGGAAAGGTGTGACGATATGGTCACCTCGTGGATCTTAAATTCTCTATCAAAGGACATCGCTGACAGTGTCGAATATCTAAATGACTCTGTTGAACTGTGGAAGGAAATAGAAAATCTAAATGATCAGACGAACGGAGCTAAACTGTATCAAATTTAGAAACAGATCAATGATTTGAGTCATGGCATACTTGATATCACTGGCTACTACATAAAAATGAAGAAACTTTGGGAAGAATTGAACACTCTTAGCGTCAAAACTCATTGCAGTTGTGTGTGTACCTGAGGGGCGAAGGCAAATATGCATAAAGCAAAACAAGACAAAAGGTTGATACAATTTCTAATGGGACTCAATGAAGTCTATACAGTTGTTCGAGGAAGCATACTTATGATGGATCATTTCTCTTCCATGGCACAGATTTTCTCTTCAGATACGGGAAGAAAAGCAGAGGGAATTTAGGTCAAGAAATCAACTAAATGTTGACTCCACAGCACCGAGTGTCAATCTAGGAGGAAGAAATTTCAAGACAAACTACTCAGCTGGGACTGGAAATCAAATTGCAAATAGTAGACCCCGACCCTTTTATGACTATTGCAAACAACAAGGTCACACCAAGGAAAAGTGCTACAAGTTTCATGGATACCCTCAGGGCTTCGATCAAGGGCCACAACAATACAAGCAGAGTTCTCAAGGATATAACAATAATACAAGGTTCAACAAAGGAAAAAATGCCATGGCAAATGCAGTGACAAATGTAGAAAGAAGAGAGGAGGTGGAACACCAAGGAAAAAAGTCAAAGCATGAACCTTTCAAAGGAGCAGTATGGGCAAATTGTTAGCTTGCTACAGCATTTTCATATGGGAAACGCTGGAGAGAATTCAGCCAGTGCAAACATGTCTAGTGGAGCATGAGTGAACTTTGCAGGTATGATTACTTGCACCTCTTCAATTGATTTTGATTATCCATCATGCAAGTGTTTTAGTGCAAAAGCTGACTTATGGATATTAGATTCCGGGGCATCACACAATATGACTTTTAACAAAACTCACCTACAAAACATAGTAAACCTACAATATCCTCTGTTAGTTAAACTTCCAAATGGTTACAAAGTTAAAGTAACTGAAATTGGAGATGTATCCCAGACACCTTAGATTGTTCTGTGTTGAGTCTTGTTCATTCCATCTTTCAAGTTCAGCCTAGTGTCTATAAGTTCCCTAGCAGTACATCTCAAATGCATTGCATCATTCTCTGACACTTCCTGTCTACTGCAGGCCCCTTTACTAAAGAGGCCTATGGAGATTGGTAAGTTGTATGATGGGATGTACTTCCTCTGTTCTAAGTTCCTGAAGAAAGGTAGTCTCACACCTGAGCAAAATTGTGATCTTCCTTGTTTTTCTGTACAAATACTATGCACTATTTATCCCACTCTTACAATTCATTTCATATTGTTAATAATTCCACCTGCAACAACAGTGTTTCTGGTTTGCATTCTAGTTCATCTCTTAGTGATTATGTAGACCTGTTGTGGCATTTCAGACTTGGTCATGTACCCTTCAGTAAAATGAAAGGGATTCCTACTATACCTGCAACCTTTTTTACCAAACAGCCTTTCATGTGCAACATTTGTCTTATGACCAGACAATACAGGTTTCCTTTTCCCTAGAGAACAACTGATATTACTGAAATTTTTAAGATACTCCATGTGGATCTGTGGGGTCCCTATCATGTGGCCACACATAATAATTCCAAATACTTCCTTACTCTAGTAGATGATTATAGTAGGTCCACTTGGACACATTTCTTGAGTTACAAAAGCAATGCCTTACAAGTAATAAAGGCCTTTGTAAGCATGGTGGAAAACCAATTCCAAACCACCATTAAATGTATAAGGTTTGATAATGGTCTAGAGTTTACTAGCAATGAAGCAATCTCTTTTTTCAATCAAAGGGAATAAATCACCAAAAGACATCTCCTTACACACCACAACAAAATGGAGCGGTGGAGAGAAAACATAAATATCTTCTTAAAGTGGCCAAGGCACTACTTTTTTAATCCAAGTTACCATTGAAATATTGGGGAGAGTGTATACTTACAACAACCTTTCTCATTAATAGACGTCCAACTACTCCTCTAAAGAATAAATGCCTTTTTGAACTCTTGTAAAAGAAGAAGCCCAATTATTCTCACTTGAGGAGTTTTGGGTGTTTGTGTCACCCCATTGTACCAAAGCCTCACAGAGACAAACTTGAACCAAGAACTACCCCACATATTTTTGTAGGATATCCTTTTGGCAAAAAGGGGTACAAGGTGCTAAGTCTAGCCACTAAGAAAATACATATCTCTAGAGATGTTTCATTCTATGAGTCAATCTTTCCCTTCACTTTCAATAGAAATGGCAATTGGGGCGGAGCGGGGCGGGGCAACGCTTGGCAGGGCAGACACTTAATAGGGCAGAGCAGGGCATAAGATAAATAGGGCGGGGCAAAACTTAATTATTTAAAAATTTCAATGGAGCAGGTGGGCTTTTAGTTCCAATAGTGGGCCATTATATAGCCTGAGGCCCAATTCAAAAACTGAATAATACATGCTCTTATTACATATATAAAACTCTATTTCGAGAAGAACTTACATACTTACCATCAACAGAAAAAAGGTACATGGAATTCTCATTTTGCTACATTTATAAAATAAGTATAATTTTTTTTTTAAATGTCTTTAATGCAAAGTATGAATTTAGTGTCATTTTGAAAGTATTTTTAAGATATGATGTTGAATTAAAGAATATAATAATTATGCATATTGGGATAATTTATATATAGTTATAGTGTTGGGAGATGTCAGTTTCATGACACATTGAAAACACTTTTTTAATTACATAACCTTTTTCACATGAAATAATAATTTAATAGAAAAAAAAATTATAAGGTCGTTATCTTTTATGCAAACAATAACGAATAATGAAATATCTTCTACTAGTAATATTACTAGCTTTCCCTGGATTACTGATGTCACACCCCTTTTTATACCCAAAAAAAGATAGATATGTGTTACATTATTGTGGGTTAAAAAGTTTTTCCAATTAAAGTGATAAATTTGAGTAGGGATTAGTTTATTTACAGAGTCGCCACTTGGAATTTATTTTTCGATGTTCCAAATCACCTTTTATTTGAATCCCTAATCAAAGGACGGTTTGACTCTATTTTATCGGTCCGCGAAAATAAAGTTCGGATAAGGAATTATATTGACCAGGGAGAAGGTATAAGGTATTCCCCGAGTCCCGTGGTTCTAGCACGGTCGCGTTGTTGATTTAAAGCTTGGCTTGAATTAATTTTGGACAAACTGTGATTTATATGACTTTCATGTTTTACCTATCCGCTTTTATCTCTTAATTATTAGAATTATTAAACAAAATAATTTGGATAATATTACGTTGGCATAACCATGCTATGCAAGCGAAAGCGTGATCGAATAACAAAATTGATTAACTTATCATAATTGCGTCTTGCAAGCGAATCCGAAATCATGACATCCAATTATTTGTAGTACTTATGAGAATTACTACATTTGAGAAAATTAAATTTTTTTTTATTATGGAAATTATTAAAAGTTAATTATCGCGCTACGCAAGCGAATCCGCGATTTTAGCAAAAGATTAACTAAAACTAATGGGTATGGTAAGAGGTTATTTAACTAATTTATTGAATGTTAAACATCACGCTACGCAAGCGATTCCGTGAAGTCAAAACGCGCGCTTACGAATTGCCTAAAGTTTAAATTAATTAATTAGGAAATGATTAAATTATTCTAATTAGCTAAATAATAAATAAATAAATAAATAAATAGATAAAATAGATTTGAATTTATTATTTGGAGAAAACACGGCACACATGTTTGGACCAGCTTTATTAGTTTTTGAGGAAATGGGCCACCTACCTATTAAAAGAGAAGTAACCCTCAACTAAATAAGAGAATTGACCAACAACTTGTTAAAAGGAAATACGAACCACCATCTTATTAAGAAAATATGAGCCATCAGCTTATTTAATGGCGTTGGGCCAATGCATTTATTAGACCCAGCCCAATATATTATGATTAACCAACCACATGTATAATGAAGGTCTAACGTGGCCCCTTTTTTATTAAATATGATTACATTTGTGCACACTATTCCCTATCCTCAGCAAGAATAATCAGTGGCCTCTTAATTTTCTTAATTAAATTTGGTCACAATCCATATGTCAAAATTAAATCCAAGACATTCACTTGGATAAAGTAACTATCTTCTATCATTCAAATACTAACAAACACTTTAAATTAGTAACAAACTCATTTTCTTTTACTTAACAATTATAAAGTTGACTGATAGACTTCTAAATGCTCATTTTTGCTTAAAGTGGCACAATAGAAAGAACTAGGCAAATGGATTGTCTCCTTTAATAAAACAGCTTCATAATTCAAATGGGACTTTATCTATGCAAAGGGGTATAATGATAGCAAAAGACTCAAACAACCTACCAGTATGTTGGAACTCCAAAATTTAAAAGAAACAAGAGAAAAATATTCACATCCAATCCATAGTGGTCAGTCTGTGCTAGATTATCTTTCCAATAACTAAATACGACTACAAAGTGATGCTTCAACTAAAATGTAAGGAGAAATTTCAAACTAGAAGTTATACATTCACATGGTTGCGTCATGCATACTACGTTAAAAACGCTTAAACAAATGGCCAAATGAATTCAACTCTATTCCAACAGTCAAAATGGGTTCAAATCTTGGTTTATTGCTATGAAACTTTGCATTACAAAGGTTAAAAAGTTACCTAAAGAGCAGAAATATGATACAACAGTGAAAAGCGAACAGAAACAGCAACAGAACAACAAGGAAACAGCAGTAAGATGAACATTTGACCAGAAAATCTTGGAGTAGAAGCCCAGAACAAGCTCTAAAAGACTTATATTTTGAAAGAGTTTTCACCCTAAGAAACCTTCACAAAGCTCACAATCTCAGCTTATTATTAGATATTTTTAGCTGTTGATTTTTCTCTCAAGTTTTTGTGTATTCAGATAACTCTAAAGACGTTATCTAAGTGTAGAAAGACCTCCTCTTTATATGATAGGAGAAGGACTCAATGGACAGATTTGTTTTACCAAAAATCTATCCAAAATGATAGACTTTTGACCAAAATTCTGTCCAAAACCAGAAATCTGTCCAATGAACAGTTTGCTTTACCAACGGTGGACAGTGTTTTGGAGTATTATACTCCAAAACAGTCTGCAACAGTGAAAGCAACCAAATACGGACCCTACACTCAAGTACCTTCTACTATCCTAACAAACCAATATCTAACTAACTATTGCTTCAAACTAGGAGGTTGAACCATTAAAATAACAAAAGAATCTAATGACTATGAACAAACAAAACATGCAGTTAAGGCCTTAAACTAATTGCTTAAACATAGACAAAATAGAAATAATAAACATGAAATTGGAACTTAACAACTAAGGCAACGCAGAATACATGTTGATAATAAAACAAATATCGAGTTGAATGAAACACGAAATCAAAAACGATACTAAACACGAAGTAACGATCACTAATAGATTTTGAACTAAAGCAAAATACCAAAATCAATCGCAAAACCAAAATATCAGTGAACTTCGCCAATTATAAATAGCTAATCGGATTTCAAAAGTGATTAACAAAACCGATTGACTAAACAAAATTTAATGGAAAAGTAAATGACCAACTAATACACGATTCAAAAGTATTAAGTAACGACTCATATTGATGATCGTTAATAACAGTAACACGAATCACTGATCACAGATAACAATAACAAAACTACAAACAAACGGCGGGTAAATAGAAAATCAGAAACTTAGAGGAGGGATTAGGATTGTACCTAAACGCTAAAGCTTCAAAGCAGTAGTACAACATAACTCGATGGAAAATCGACCTCCACGCCTATTTTTCTCGATGACAAATGCCAAAAAACACAAACTCTGGTGAACCAAGTTGATTCCAGCACTGTGTCAGAGAGAAAGAGAGACTAAGGGGTTGTGTATATGCTGGGCGGAGGCTTGGCGGCGGCAGTGAGGTGGCTGCCAAAACTTGCCGGATTTAGGAGGGGTTTGAAAGTTTTGGGGCATGGAAGGGAGTAGAGGGGAGTTAGAGGAGGTCGGTGGTGTGATTTTTGTAGGGTTTGGAAGTGGTAGATGGCGGCTGGGGTTTCGGTTAGGCTTAGATTTACGGGAATTAAGAGGAATTTAAAGGATTTGGGGTTTGGATTCATGGAAAGGAGGTTGAGAGGAAGAAAGGGTGAAATTTTGGGGTGGTTTGGGGGTGCGCCTCCGCCGTAAGGCGATTTATGGCCGACGGTTCTAGGGTTTAGGCGGTGGGCCTAGCGGAACAGAGAAGAGAGAGGGGAGAGTGGAGAGAAGAGAAGAAAAATGGGGGGGGGGGGGAATTTTGACCTCTCTAGTTCTTAAGTACCTAAAAGAGAGATCAAATGATGGCCGTTAGATCAAAGGTCTATGGATGGATGAGATTTGATCTTGAATACTTAACCAAAATGATATGGCTTCGATCCAAAACTACGTCGTTTGAACCTCCAATCGCAACCCCATGTATTACTGAAAGAAGTGTAACCAGGGGTTGGCACCCTGTATTACTGAGATGGAATGTAACCAGGGGTTGTTACCATGTATTACTGACAGGAATGTAACCAAGGGTTGGCACCCTGTATTACTGAAAGGAGTGTAACTAGGGTTTGGCACCCTGTATTACTGATAAAGTGTTGAATCCCTCCAGGCGAAAAGGGTTCTACCTGAGTTAAGCTAACGTAAAACAAGCATGAGCGAAGAGTGCTTCTATCCGGAAATATGAGCCGGATCCTCCTAGATGAAAAGGTTCTACCTGATTTAAGCTACGTGAAACATCCTGAGCGAAGAGTATTTCTACCTGGAACTCTGAGTTGGATCCCCTAGGAGAAATGGTTCTACCTGAGTTAAGCTACGTAAAACAACCTGAGTGAAGAGCACTTCTACCCGGAACTCTGAGCTGGATCCCTCTAGGCGAAAAGGTTCTACCTGAGTTAAGATATGTAAAACAACCTGAGTGAAGAGTACTTCTACCCGGAACTATGAGCTGGATCCCTCTAGGCGAAAAGGTTCTGCCTGAGTTAAGCTACGTAAAACAACCTGAGTGAACAGTACTTCTACCCAGAACTATGAGATGGATCCCTTTAGGAGAAAAAGGTTTTGTCTGAGTTAAGCTACGTAAAATAACCTAAGTGAAGAGTACTTCTACCCGGAACTATGAGCTGGATCCCCATAGGCAAAACGGTTATGCCTGAGTTAAGCTACGTAAAAAAACCTAAGTGAAGAGTACTTCTACCCGGAACTATGAGCTGGATCCCCCTAGGCGAAGAGGTTCTGGCTGAGTTAAGCTACGAAAATGGGAGGTGTAAACAGTGGTGATGCATGCTGAAAATAGAAAATGGAGATTTAATGAGCTTACGTTTGGTGTCATTCGTCCTTTGAGAATCGCCATTCTGCACTTCTTTGTTCCTTCTTCAAACAAAGAAAATTTTGTGAGTTTTCAAAGTGGTGGTCAGTTTGTGGCCTTGATGCCCTGTCTTAGTTTGAATTCACGGCAACTACGTTGTTGAAGAACTGATTCTATCAGTGTGGTACCGAGGTGCTCGGATACTCTGTTTTACATTCTGGAGACCTTGTTTTCGGCGTTTCCCCCGACTGTTTCATACTCGGATGTCTGTGGTACCAAGGCAATTTTTCCTTTTGAAATCAAACTCAGTTGTCTTGCACTCTGTCCGTAGTGCTTATCAACTTTTCTCATAAAGCAGATCTTGCTTAGGCGACCTTTTCAGTTTCTTTGAGATACTTTGTTCACCTTATCAAATGAGACCACAAATGGATTCTGCCTTCATCAATGCCATATATGCCCCAAATTGTGCTCGATGTTACGAGGAAACTGTAGCCAGTTTTGCAGCCATTTCTTTGCTTCAATTTTGATGCATGATCTGAAAGACTCAAAGAAAAATTATGGGTAAAACAGAAGAATAATTGAAAGTGAAATAGAATTGTGCTTAAACAAAAGGTGTCCCTTTCAAGGAAAGGAATAGGGAGACTTATCTGGAGGTATGTGCCGACTTCAATGAATCATAACATGCACTTTGGACTGGACGTCTGATCCGTCTGAGCTGTCTAATTCTCAAAATCCATCGCAAATATTCATCTTGAAACTGTCTTGGTTGTGCTCATGCCAGGGTATCGAAGACCCTCATTCGGCTAGTAGCTCCCTTTGCGGATTTTTGCTAACTGGACTTTCTCATTTCTCTACTCATTGTCGCCTTATGGTGCCCATTTGGGTTTTCACCAATAAGACTCTCTCATTTCTCTGCTCATTGTCGCCTTACAGTGACCAAACAGGTTTACACCGATAAGACTCTCATTTCTTCTTCTTCTTTTTTTCTCTTTTTTTACACGACATGCAGAAGGTTGCCCAATGCCCCTAGAATGGGGACTTCAAATATTCTCAAATATCGATAAGAAGTTTTTAACAAGAAAAAGGCGAAAAGAACTTTGAACTGAATTACAACTCTTGGAACCGTTTTACAGAAAAATCGTAAAATAAAACAAACTTCTGCCCAGTTTTTTAGTATTGGGAATATGGATTTTTTGTTGGGATGGGACCGAACCCAGGGTAAGGCTGCCTACGTATCCTTCCGGAATCAGGTCGGACATAGTTCAATGAATCAGAACATTTATTGTTTGACTTCTTTTTTTCTCTTTCTTCTCTTTTTTTTTTTTGCTTTTACAAGTACACAGGTTCCAAAAAGTGGAAAACAAAGAAAACAAATACATCTCAAAAGGGTGACACTTATTCGGAATACCGAGCAATGATAGGCTTCGTCATCCTGATTTGAGAAAATTGTGTGTGAAAGTTCTATAGTGGGTATATATCAAACATAATATCTTTTGACTGAATCTGCATTAATAGTCATGTCTGGTACCCGTCCTTCTTCATCTACGAAGTGTAAGGCCCTTTTTGATAACACTTTCTTGATGACGTAGGGTCCTTTCCAGTTTGGGGCTAAATTTCCTTTAGCTTCTACTTGGTGTGGAAGAATGTGTTTCAGAATGAGTCGGCCTACCTCGAAGTGCCTTGGACGCATTTTCTTGATGTAAACGCGTGTCATTCTTTGCTGGTATAACTGGCCAAAACACACTCCTGCTAGCCTTTTTTCATCAATCAGCATTAGTTGTTCTAATCGTGTCTTTACCTATTCTGTATCTTCAATCTCCGACTCTAAAATGATCCGAAGAGAGGGAATTTTGACTTTGGCCGGTATTACAGCTTCCGTTCCATATACCAACAGATAAGAAGTTTCACCAACATATGTGCGAGCAGTCGTGCGGTATCCCAAAAGAGCAAAAGGAAAATTTTCATGCCATTGTCTGGAACCTTGGATCATCTTCCTAAGAATCTTCTTGATGTTTTTGTGTGCTACTTCAACTTCTCCATTGGCCTTTGGCCGGTAAGGGGTAGAATGGCGCTGCACAATTTTAATATGCTCGCATACCTCCTTCATCAAATGACTATTTAGATTGGTCGCATTGTCAGTGAAAATGGTATTTGGGATACCAAAGCACAGATGATGTTGGAATGAACAAAGTCTACCACTGCTTTCTTGGTGACTGTTTTGAAAGTGACAGCCTCTGCCCACTTGGTGAAGTAATCAATTGCAACCAAAATGAATCAATGCCCATTTGAATCCTTTGGCTCGATTGGTCCAATAACATCCATTCCCCAAGCAACGAAAGGCCAAGGAGAGGACATGGATGCAACTCTGAAGGTGGCGAGTGAATCAGGTCACCATGAATCTGGAATTCGTGACACTTGCGAACAAAACTGAAGTAATCTCGCTCCATAGTAAGCCAATAATACCCTGCCCGAAGAATCTTCTTCGCCAAAACATATCCATTCATGTGTGGCCTGCATACCCCTGAATGCACTTCACTCATGATTCGCTCTGCTTCTGTGGAATCTATGCATCTCAACAAGTTCAAGTCTGGGGTTCTTTTGTACAAAATATCCCCATTCAGGAAGAATCTGCCGGCGAGCCGCCTTATAGTTATTTTTTGATCTCCCTTGGCATGCTCTGGGTATTCCCGTGTTTTCAGGAATCGTTTTATATCATGATACCATGGTTCACCATCGGGTTCTGTCTCAATAGTGTTGCAGTAACCGTGTTGATTCCGAACTTGGATTTATAATGGATCAATATGAGTGTTGTGGATAAGGGAGCATCGAGGCTAAGGTAGCCAGGGCGTCGGCTAGCTCGTAGTGAAACCTGGGAATGTACCTGAACTCGATGGTTTTGAATCTTTTGCTCAGGTCTTGCACCCAGTTTCTGTATGGAATAATCTATATGTCTTGAGTCTCACATTCTCCTTGGGCTTGCCGGATAAGCAAATCAGAATCTCTCATAACCAATAGTTCATGCACATCCAGATCGAGGGCCATTTTCAAACCCATGATACAAGCTTCGTATTCTGCCATATTATTGGTATAGAAGAAACGAAGTCGGGTCGTTGCAGGGTAATGTTGTCCAATAGGTGAGATGAGGATTGACCCAATCCCAACTCCTTTGATATTGACAGACCCATCAAAATACATTTTCCATACATGGCTATCGTCTGAAACTACTTCCTCTATTGATTTGACCTCTTTGTCTGGGAAGTATGTGCTAAGTGGCTTGTAATCATCAACTGGATTCTCTGCCAAATGATCTGCCAAAGCCTGTGCTTTCATCGCGGTGCAAGAGACATAGGCGATGTCTAACTCTGTGAGAAAATTTGCCATTGTGCGAGCCTGCCAGTGGGCATTGGCTTTTGGAAGATGTACTTCAAAGGATCCATTCTAGATATGAGGTAAGTAGTGTAGGCCAATAGATAATGTCTCCGCTTCTGAGCGACCCAAGTCAAGGCACAACATTTCCTTTCTAAAAGGGTGTACTTAACCTCATAATTGGTGAACTTCTTGCTCAAATAATAGATTGCATGTTGCATCATGTTGCTCCAAAACACATCCAAATGAATTATTCATCACCGATAGATATAAAAACAAAGGCCTATCAGGTTCTAGTAGGAAGAGTACAGGGGGTTTTGACAGATAATCTTTGATCCTGTCAAAAGCTTTTTGGCTATCATCCGTCATCTTGATAGCAGCATCCTTTTTCAACAACTTAAAGATGGGCTCGCACGTGGTTGTGAGCTAATCAATGAACCTACTGATGTAGTTCAACCTCCCGAGCAAACTCATGACTTCCATTTTATTCTTCGGGGGTGGAAAATATCGAATGTACTATATTTTATATGGATCCAATTCGATGCCTCTCCGGCTGACTATAAAACCGAGGAGTTTCCCAGATGGAACCCCAAATGCACTTGGCTGGATGAAGCTTAAGGTCATACCTTCGAAGCCGTTCGAAGAACTTTTTCAAATCGCACATGTGATCAGCCTATATCTTTGATTTTATTATGACATCATCAACATATACTTCGATCTCTTCGTGCATCGTGTCGTGGAAAATGGTGGTCATGGCCCTTATGTAAGTTGCTCCTGCATTCTTCAAACCGAATGGCATGACCCTGTAATAATAAGTACCCCATGAAGTGGTGAAAGCGGTCTTTTCTGCATCATCCTCATCCATTAGAATCTGGTGGTACCCAGCATAGCAATCCACGAATGACTGTATCTCATGCTTTGCGCAATTATCTCCGAGAATGTGGATGTTTGGCAAAGGAAAATTATCCTTTGGATTTGCTTTGTTCAGGTCTCTGTATTCAACACAAACTCTAGTTTTTCCATCCTTCTTTGGCACAGGGACAACATTTGCCACCCAGGTGGTGTATCGAACAGCTATGACCACATTGGCACTCAACTGCTTCATTATTTCCGCTTTGATTTTGTCACTCATGTCCGTTTTAAATTCTCGTTGCTTTTGTTGGATTGGTGGAATATCAAGACATGTGGGAAGCTTAAGAACCACTAGATCAGCACTTAAACCCGGCATATCATCATAAGACCAAGAAAACACGTCTCTGTATTCAAATAAAAGTTGAATCAAGGAATCTCGTATTTTTTGCTCAGTGTGAATGCTTATCTTTGTTTCTCTAACTTCTTCATGACTTCTGATATTAATGGACTCAGTTTCATTGAGGTTGGGCTTAGGCTTATTTTCAAATTGTTCCAACTCTCTTGTTATTTCCTCAATGACCTCATCTTCATCATATTCAACCTCTTGATGCGTTATTTCGAAATTAGACAGCTTTTTAAGATCTGGGCCTGAATTTCGCATGCATGCCATGTTATTAAAGCCGGCATTAACAAAACTGAAATGGAAACAAAATGACAGGAATTAGGAAAAGTAAAGGATACAAAACTTGATACGAAACTTAACTGCATTTTCATTGAATTTGAAAGGGTAGAAAGGTTGACATCTAAACAAAAGAATCATACTGAGATGTTTAGATTGAAACCATGAAAGTAACCCAAAATACAAAAACAAGCTGCAAAACCAAACTACCAAGGTTCCTTCCTTGTGGGGAGAGGAGTTGCTTACCAGTTGTTGAGCATGGTGCCTGGGCCAATTAGTTGCATATCGGCACGACTAGTGCCTTCGCCGGCCTAGATCATATTCACTTCAGAAAATATATGGTTGAGTCCATGGCAAATTTCATCAATGTTTGCCTACGCCGACGAATTTTGACGTTCTTGGAGTTGTAGCTTGGCAAAAGTGTAGAAATTGTGAGGTATAGGTTGTTGCAAGACCCATCCATGCTTTTTGCGGTGCTTGGCTTTGTCTTCGTCTGCTTGTGTTGGTCTGAAGCCTAAACCAAAAGTACCCTGATTACTGAACGGAGAAATGGGCTTCAAAATTCTTTTCCATGATGCCCCCAAGCCTTTTCTTGGCTCATAACCTTGTCTCAGCATAAGTGCAGCCACCATTACAGATGTGGTGGAAAGACGAGGATGCAGAATGGGCCTTCCTTCCTCAATATGGTCCACAACAATTGCTTCAAGAACCTGATAGACAATGGACTCAAACCCTTCGTTGGCCTTAATCCAGCGGATTATGTCACGACCCAAAACGATGGTCCGCGACGGGTGACTGAGTCCACCTATCAAACACCCCTAAACATACGTCTAAAATATGAACCTGAATAACATCTGTTGAATTATGAGAACATTGAACATGAAGAAAATCTGCACAAAAATGCATACATACATATACGTACAACATACGTAGGACGAGCCGACAATGCTGCTATAGGCAACTATACAACTCAAAACTAGAAGTCGGCAAGGCCACATACTATCCAACTAGACATACTGTCTACAGACCTCTAATAGAAACATAATTGTATAAAGAATGGACTGAGCCACGTCATACCCATATATATCTATATACAAATGTATCGTACCAAAATCAAAAGTAGCTCCGGATTAAGTGGAGCACTCCAACTCTCGCTGATCAGGGATCCTAAGAAGGGGGACCGTCAGTTCGCCTACCTGCACCTGCGGGCATGAAACGCAGCGTCCCTATTCAAAAGGGACGTCAGTACGAATAATTTACTGAGTATGTAAGGCACATAAATAAGTACATAAGAGACATGGAAGAAATATAGAGCACATGACTCAACCTGTAAGCCTGAATAGCTTTGTAAATCTTAAATTACTTTTAGCGTCACGCATATGCATATGAATTTCATGGCGTGCATAGGTACATGTTTCATAACATCATCAGCCTCTGAGGGCATCCTATCATATCATATCGGCCACTGTGGGCAAAATTATCATCGTATACCAGTTGATCAGGTGGTGGTGCGTATATAATGCCATAACATTTCCCATATCCCATATACATATATATACATACATATATACGCGTATATAATGCCGTTTGAATATACATACAT
This sequence comes from Nicotiana paniculata, assembly GCA_005239505.1. Lineage (NCBI taxonomy): Eukaryota > Viridiplantae > Streptophyta > Magnoliopsida > Solanales > Solanaceae > Nicotiana > Nicotiana paniculata. The sequence continues at coordinate 22,858 of ML357014.1, read as the reverse complement.
ATACGCGTATATAACGCCGTTTGAACTATATTTCGGCCACTGAGGGAAACATCATCATCATATACCAGCTGATCAGGTGGTGGTGTGTATATAACGCCGTTACCTTTTCCCATATCCCATATATATATATACGTGTATATAACTCCATCTGGTCATGGTTCAATGTGCATATGTAAATGCATGAAATGCATATGAAATACGTCAATAAAATCTCTCGGTACGTCATAAGGCCATTATGCCTCTGATTAATATCATGAAATAAACTTTACCAACATACGTATTTTTGAGACCCATGAACAGAAGATAATAATAATTCACATGGGGAATCAAGAATATAGACACCCCTAATATTTCTATGAATAGAGTAATTTATGAAAATCATAAGTTTGTTCGTTTTTTCCGTATAATTTGGACCATGTCAAAAGAAAGAAAGGATAGCCTTAACATACATGTTCCTTGAATTATTTGAACGAAGTGAAGCTTCTGCTTCTGTGAAATATGTTGAAACGAGAGAATGAAGCTTCTTCTTTTGAATTTAAACGAAATTTCTTGGACAGAAAACTTCTAACGTTTTCCTTAGCTTCTAACCTTTCAAACTAAGAAAGGAAAAGTTTTCTTGTTGTGTTGGGATCTCTCACGGTCACGAAAATGGTAACAATTGAACAAAATCTCCTACTAATCTTGCTACTGTTTGTATTTGTAATGGAAGTGAGAATGAGACTTTGTTTTAAAGTCAAAAAGCAACTTTCTGTTGTTCCTATGTCTTCAAAATGAAATGAATTGGAAAGACTTGGATATCCAAAAAAAAAAAGAAAGGAGTTTGTATCCATTTGACACCTAATCAAGGAATGAATCTTAGTCATTTCTTGATAATGTAGCTAGTTTCCACGTGGGATGGGGGTGGGATATTAAATTTTTATCCACTTATTAATTAACGGGGTAATGTCTCATTACCCGGTAATTAATCAATTACCCGCATAATTTAAAAATTGCCTCAAATTACTTAAAATTATATTCATTTTTAATATACTATATATATACTCTATACATTATACTACCGTGGTCATATGATACCTTTCATGGTACTAGTCTATAAATATCGGGTATTGTTGCTCGACCCGTATTTTATCCCAAATCGGCAACCTTCAACGAAACTCGTTTTCTTTAATTCGTGTACCCTTTATCCGTCATGACACTTACTTATCGCTTGTTATAAATAGCGTAAATATGTTAACCACTCAAGATAGTCTCATCCCAGAGTCAACGTCTATAAACTGAAGACGATAATTTTTTTTTTTTAACGTACAAAAATGCGAGATGTAACATCCTTCCCCCTTTGAAACATTCGTCCTCGAATGTTCAACCTTTCGGGATTTATATAACTTTGGTAGAGTCTCCCTTGTAACAACGCTACTACCAACTCTTCTTGTAGAAACCCAGTAATTTAACGCCATATAGGACCATAATCATTAATAACGACGATGGCCTCACAGGACCAATAACAATAGCTAGCACAAAAGTTCGTACACGCACCTTGAGGTTATGCTGTCTCAGTCGGAACCTTCTCTGGAAGAGGAAATAAGTAGGGATATCTAGACTTCATGTCTTCCTTGGCCTCCCAACTCATTTCTTCCACATTGTTGTTTCTCCAAAGTACTTTCACGGAGGCTACCTCCTTATTCCGTAGCTTGCGGACTTGTTAGTCTAGGATGGCAACAGGAATTTCCTCATATGACAAGTCCTCTGTAATCTGTACATCATCCATGGGCACCACTCGGGTAGGATCGCCAATGCACTTCCGTAACATAGATACGTGAAAAACTGGATGGACAGACTCCAACTCTGAGGCCAATTCTAACGCATAAGCTACTTGGACAACTCTCCGAATGATCCTATAAGGCCCAATATATCGTGGCCTAAGTTTGCCTTTCTTGCAAAACCTCATCACACCCTTCATAAGTGACACTTTTAAGAATACCCAGTCATCATCCCCGAACTCTAAATCTCGTCGTCGCACGTCCAACTATGACTTCTGACGACTCTGAGCTGTCAATAGTCGATCCCGAATAAGCCTTACTTTTTCTATGGCTTTCTGAACCAGGTCTGGCCCATGTAATCCAGATTCTCCAAAATCGAACCACCCTATAGGCGACCTACACTTCCATCCGTAAAGAGCTTCGTATGGAGCCATCTGAATGCTGGAATGGTAGCTATTATTGTACGCGAACTCAATAAGTGGCAGATGATCATCTCAGCTACCTTTGAAGTCTATCACACAAGCTCGCAACATATCCTCCAGTGTTTGAATAGTACGCTCAGCATGTCCGTCTGTCTGGGGATGAAATACTGTACTAAGACTTACTTGAGTCCCCAATCCCTTTTGGAAGGACCTCCAGAAGTTAGCTGTAAATTGAGCTCCTCTATCCGAGATAATAGATACAGGGATACCATGCAGTCGTACTATTTCCTTGATATAAAGTCTCGCATAATCTTCTGAGGAATATGTAGTTCTAACGGGCATAAAATAGGCTGACTTTGTGAGCCTATCAACAATCACCCATATAGAATCAAACTTACGCTGGGTACGAGGTAAGCCTATGATGAAGTCCATATTTATTATCTCCCATTTCCAAGTCGGAATCTTCATAGCCTACAAAAATCCACCCAGTTTTTTATGCTCAATCTTAACCTGCTGACAGTTAGGACACTGAGCAACAAATTCTACTATATCCTTTTTCATTCCGTCCCACCAATATATTTCCCTGATGTCATGATACATCTTTGTTGCTCCTGGATGGATAGAATAACGAGAATAGTGAGTTTCTCCCATAACCAGCCGACGCAAACCTGCAACATTAGGGACACATAATCGTTCTCGATATCTGAGAACCCCATCTTCTGTAATTTCAAATGGTGTATTCTCCTTCTGAAGGGTGGTTTCCCTATAACCGAACTAACACAGGATCCTCGTTTGGCGTTCCTTTACTTCAGTTACTAAAGAGGATGTTGCCGAATCTTGAATAGTAATTCCAATATCACCTGAATCCAGTAACTGAACTCCAAGACTAGCTAGTTAATGAACCTCACGAGCTATTCCCCTCTTTTCTGGCTGCAAATACAACAGGCTACCCATAGATCTACGGCTGAGGGCATCAGCTACTATATTCGCCTTCCGTGGATGGTATAAAATTTCAACGTCATAGTCTTTAAGTAGCTCCAACCATCTCCTTTGATGTAGATTCAATTCCTTTTGCTTGAAGATGTACTGGAGGCTCTTATGATCCATATAGATATCAACATGAATGACATACAAGTAGTGCCTCCACATCTTTAGTGCATGAATCACCGCAGCTAACTCTAAATCATGGGTCGGGTAGTTCTTCTCGTGCTTTCTTAGTTGTCTAGAAGCATAAGCCACAACCTTACCATGCTGCATCAGCACACAACCCAATCCAATGCTTGAATCATCGCAATAGATAATATAACTATCGGTCCCTTCTGGGAGCATTAGAATCGGTGCTGAAGTTAACCTGTCTTTTAATGCCTGGAAACGTCGTTCACAAGCATCAGTCCATTGAAACTTTGCTCCCTTCTGAGTCAACTTTGTTAAAGGTGCTGAAAGGGAAGAAAATCCTTCCACAAATCTCCTGTAATAACCCGCCAATCCAAGAAAGCTACGAACCTCCGTCGGTGTTGTGGGCCTAGGCCAAGTCTTTACTGCATCAATCTTTTGTGTATCCACCCGGATGCCTTAACCCGAAATGATATGCCCAAGGAAAGTTACAGAGTTCAACCAGAATTCACACTTGGAAAATTTTGCATACAACTTCCTTTCTTGTAGAACTCTGAGCACAGTACGCAGTTGACCAGCATGCTCATCCTATGAACGAGAATATACTAATATATCGTCAATAAATACAATTACAAACAGATCTAACAAAGGCATGAACACACGGTTCATCAAATCCATGAATAAGGTCGGGGCATTGGTCAGACCGAACGACATAACCCGAAACTCAAAGTGCCCATATCTAGTCCTGAATGTTGTCTTCGGAATATCTTCATCCTTAACCCTCACCGGATGGTACCCTGACCTCAAGTCTATCTTTGAAAATCACTTGGCGCCTTGCAACTGATCAAATAAGTTGTCAATCCTCGGGAGCGGGTACTTATTCTTGATCGTCACCTTATTCAGTTGCCTATAATCAATACACATTCGTAAGGAACCATCTTTCTTCCTTACAAACAACACAGGTGCTCCCCACGGTGACATACTAGGTCTGATAAAACCTTTTTCAATCAAGTCCTTTAGTTGTTCTTTCAACTCTTTCAGCCCTTCGGGGACCATTCTATATGGAGGAATAGATATTGGGTGAGTATCTGGTAGTAGGTTAATAGAAAACTCAATTTCTCGCTCTGGCGGGAGACCTGGAAGTTAATCAGGAAAGATATCTGGAAACTCATTTACCACAGGGATGGACTGAATGGTTGGTGACTCTACTTCCATATCCTGAACCCGAACTAAGTGATAAATACAGCCCTTTCTGCTCATCTTCTTTGCCTTGAGATAGGAAATGAATCTTCCTCTCGGCGACACCGTATTACCTTTCCATTCCAAAACAGGCTCCCCTGGAAATTGAAATCGGACTATCTTTGATCTACAATCAACGTTGGCATGACAAGAAGCCAACCAATCCATACCCATTATAACACCAAATTCTACCATATCTAACTCGATTAAGTCTTCTACGGTAGGTCGACCATGAACTATTATTATACAACCCCTATATACCTGCTTAGCTATCACTGAATCCCCAACAGGGGTAGATACCTCAAAATGTTTAACCAACTCAGGTTTTATTTCAAACTTAGTAGCAACCAATGGAGTAACGTATGACAAGGTGGAACCTGGATCAATCAGTGCATATACATCATAGTAAGAGACTGATAATATACCTGTAACAACATCAGGCGATGACTCTTGGTCCTGTCATCCTGCCAACGCATAAATGCGGTTCTGAGGGCTGCTCGAGGTAGATGCTCAGCCTCTGCCTCTACCACGACTCATTGGTGCATGGGGACCTTGCTCAGGGGGGCGTACTGATGATGACGATCCAGCTACAGATCCCGCTGGCTCAGCTACTCTTGCATCACCTCTCATCGTACGTTCCCTCATAACGTGGCCCAGATAACCACAAGTATAACAAACACCTAATCCCATGCGGAACTGTCTGGTATGCTGCTTACCACATTGAGTACATCGTGGCAAGGGTGGCCTCATCTGATTTGACTCACCCCTATACTGAGAACCTGAGGCCCTAAATTCTGACCAGGCCCTGAATATGTAGAACGATCAAATCTCTTACCGCCAAACTGAGGGGGCGCACTAGCCGAGGGATGGGATGGATATCTCGAATATTGCTGCCTCTGACCACCTCGAAACTCACCAGAAGAACCTGAAGACCTCGCTCTCTTATTCAGGGCCCTATCATGCTCACGGTGGGTCCTCTGTTTCTATTTACGCTCTTCTACACCCTGAGCGTATGCCTGCATACGAGAAATATCCATGTCTGGATGAAGTGAAACCGACATAAAATCGTTAAGCAAGTGAGGCTCTAATCCCATCACGATCCGATGAACCCGATCCTCCATCTTAGATACAATAGTGGGAGCATACCTAGCCAACGAATCAAACTGAAGACTGTACTCTCGAACACTCATGTTTCCCTGCCGAAGGGTCAAGAACCTATCAACTCTGGCTCGCCTAAGCTCTGGTGGCAGATAATGACGAAGAAAAGCTTCTGTAAACTCCTGACATACCACTGGAGGGTCATTCTCACCTCTGGACAATTCCCAAGACTCGTACCAATTAACTGCAACATCTCGCAGTCTATAGGAATCTAGCTCAACTGACTCCGTCGTAGTGGCATTCATTACTCATAACGTCCTCTGCACTCTATCAATAAATACTTGAGGGTCCTCATTCGGGTCTGCTCCAGTGAATACCGCAAGGTCTAAATTAATAAAGTTACGAAACCTCGCACTCACGAACCTATATGCGTGACCGATACCTGTTTCCTGATGCCGAGCATGTGCGGCTACTAATCGGGTCAATAACTGAACAACATCTCTCATCTCCTGACCCGACGCATCCGACTGAGGTGCTAAATGTACAGGGGCGGGCGCTGAATCTGGTGCCCTTCGGAGCTCTTCTGGAAAAGGCGGGGTATGGGAAGTCTGAGATGGGACCTCACCATGAGATTCTCCTCAAGCCCTGGTAACTCGTGGCGCTAGAATAGTAGTCTCACCAGCCACGGACTTTCCCTTCTGGGCAGCCGTACTCTTTGGAGGCATCGATGACAATATAACGTATAGTTAGGAACATGAATTCTTGTATTGCACGATCTGATATAAAAAGAGAGGATAACATCTTATATGTCATGTAGCCTCCTGTTTATAAGTGTGGTGCACGACACACCCATAAACAAGACTCTACTAGACACGGTCTGTAGACAACCCTAGGACAGAACTACTCTGATACCACTTTTGTCACGACTCAAACCGATGGGCCGCGACAGGTGCCTGAGTCCTACCTGTCAAACACCCCTAAACATGCGTCTAAAATATGAACCTGAATAACATCTGCTGAATTACGAGAACATTGAACATGAAGGAAATCTGCACAAAAAGGCATACATAAATATACGTACAATATACGTAGGACGAGCCGACAAGGCTGCTGCAGGAAACTATACAACTCAAAACTGGAAGCCGGCAAGGTGTCTATGTCCACTACTTGGAAGACAATTCAAAGTCAACTGGCCCAATAGTCATGGTGGGATTGATCTCCCCGATGGTATCTCTCACTGAGCCATCAAAATGCTGGATGCGGACATTGATGGGTCGGATTCTATCTATATTGATCTTCATGCTTTGCAAGGTGGAGAGAGGACATACATCTATGCTCGATCCTCCATCAACCATGACTCGCTTTACGTAGTGCCCCTCACATTTAACTGTCAAGTGTAAAGTCATGTTGTGTCCGGCTCCTTCTTCGTGGAGCTCATCATCAGTAAAGATGATTCTATTCACCTCAAAAAAAAATTTGGCCATATTCTCCAACTGATTCATTGTGGTCTTCTCTGAGACATGTGCCTCGTTCAGGATTTTGATTAGTACCCGAGCATGTTCTTTTGAATCTATGAGCAGAGAGAGTAGAGAGATTTGGGCAGGAGTCTTCCTCAGCTGGTCAATGATTGAGTAATCCAGAACTTTCATCTTTTTCAAAAACTCTTCCGCCTCTTCTTCAGTGACTGGTTTCTTTATCGGCAATTGGCTTTCTCTGATTTGCTTGGCCTTCCTCAACTCTTCTGGAGAGTAACACATCCCCGATCGAGTCAAAGGAATGGTTTTTCGTGTTTGTCACAGGGGGTTGCATGGCAGGTTTGATTATGATCGGCTCGGTTATTACCCTTCGTACCTCCCTGATTTTGCCTTGTGATGGGGTGGCCTTTAAGGGCATAACCTTGGTCTTGGAACATTGGAGCGAACTTCCAACCTTGAGATTTTTGGAACAAATAAAGTTGCCTTCTCTTAGCTCTGGGCGCCTTTCACAATCAATGGCACATCTCGACTTGGACTTGCTTCCAGACTTTTTCCTTCTTGAATTGCTCCTGCTGTCATTTCTACTCGACCATCCGGCTTGTATTTTTTATCTCGGCCAATCATTCCCACAAAGTGAACATCATTGTGTATTCGAAAGGGGTTGTTGGTCACATTAGGAGGGTCCTCGTCATTTGTCACTACAATCAATTTTCAGCAATTAGTCTTTCTATGGCTCTTTTCAGAGTCCAACAGTCATCAGTGCTATGCCCCGGGGCTCCTGAATGATATTCACATCTAACATTTGCTTGAAATATATGGTGGGGAGCGATGGGTGCAATCACGCCTATTAGCTTCAGCTTCTGGAATAGACTAGAGTATGATTCAGCCAATAGAGTGAATTTTTCCGCCAGCCTCTGCTCTCGACCATAATCCTGCCTAGGACAAGCATTGTAGGGTGCCCAAAAATTTTGTTGCTGAGGCCGGGGGATCCTTGGAGTTGGTGCCCGTACTTGCTGATTGAGAGGCCGAGCATAGGATTGAGCATTGAAAACTGTATACTGTGGTGGGCCTACTGAGTATTGAGGAATTGGCGGAGGATAATAATGTTGAGGGTAGCTAGATTGCCCCTGATGAAATTGCACATAAAGGTGCGATTCCCCTCTTTGAACTTCCCTGGATCCCGAAGTCATCATTTCCCTTCATCTCTCTTCTTTCTATTTGCCAAGTTTCCCGACCCATTTTGGATAGCTTGGGTAGTGGCTCTAAGATCAGCTTGACTTACAATTCTGCCAATATTGGCGCCATTTTTGACCATCTCCCCTATTTTGATTTCTTCTGCAAAAGGTCTATCCATCGCGGACATCATGTTCTGAAAGTAATCAGGCTCTTGAGCCTCCAGAAAAATAGTGATCAACTCGTGGTTATCCATGGGTTGCTTGACTCTAGCTGTTTTCTCCCTCCACTTTATTGCATACTCCCTAAAGCTTTCAGTCGGCTTTTTCTTCATATTGGACAGGGAATTGCGATCTGGTGCAATATCTATGTTGTACTGGAATTGTTTGACGAAGGCCTGAGCCATGTCGTCCCAGACATGCCAATGAGAGATATCTTGGTCAATGAACCATTCGGAGGCTACCCCCACAAGACTTTCCCCACAATAATCCATCAACAATTCTTCTTTTCCACCTATACCCCTCAGCTGGTTGCAGTACCTTTTCAAGTGGGCGATAGGGTCGCCGTCTCCATCATACTTCTCAAATTTTGGGGTCTTGAACCCTGGTGGTAAATGGATGTGAGGGAACATGCATAAATCACTAAACAATACACTTTTGTGACCACCTATTCCCTGTATGTTCTTTATATTATGGTAAAGACTTTTCATTTTCCTGGCCATCTCATCTGGCTCACCCTTCTTTGCAGGCTTTTCATTTTCCACTAGTGACTCGTACTGAGGAGTTTGATTGTGTGGAGCCGAGACCCTGAAAGCTATATTTGGAAAGTAGTATTGGTTATCGTAAGAATGAGATGGTGGCTCGTTGTTTGGCCTCGTCACATAAGATGGTGGAGGAATTGTATATATTGGCGCTCCATACAAAACAAGAGGGGTGTTCCTGACCGGTGCGGCTGGAGGTTGCACATTAGAGGTACCAGGGGCGGCATGAAAGTTGTAGTTTGGCACATACCCTGGTGGTAGAATGTAATCGCTCGTTGCATGGAGCGGTTGTTGAGTAGCCACGGGTACGGTTGAAGTTCCCTCTGAGGGACCCTGAGGCGGAGGCTGACCGGAGACCCAAGCCTGATACACATCAGACAGTGTTTCAATCTTCTTACTTCCTCCGACTCTTGCTCAATTGACTGACCCTGGGGGTCGTCACTAACCAACTCAATTTCATCATTGTTAGTCATTGCTACTTATCCCTTAGATCTAGTGAAGTAATGATGTGTTGCCAGTTTCACCACAAACCAACCACCTTAAGCTTACTATATAAGAGACAACAAACGTATTAGGGGTAAGCATTTTATATATACGAATCACACGTAATATGCCATGTTCCTAACATTATCACCATGCTTTTGGAATGATTCATGTTTCATTCCAGCTTATAACGTTGTTGCTTATTTACGCTCTTATTTTTTTATTATTCTTTTTATTTTTTTCTCTATTTTTTTTCGTTCACCTCATTTTGTTCCCTCAATTTAGAGTCATTGAAAGATATTTCGATCGAACCTTTTGGGGGTTGCCTACGTATCATGTCGTTGCATGAATCAGATCATCATGTAGTTCAGGGACATGAACAAATATATATATATATATATATATATATAAAAAAATTCTCTTTGGTTCGTTTTCGAATTTTTCTAAAATAAAATCTTTTCATTGATTTTCAACTTCTATTTTTTTTTTTTAATACAAGACCCGTAAACAAAAATTACATAAAGAAGAACATCTAGACAAGACCAGACTCGACTCAAAAACAGACTTTATAAGATAAAAAGAAAATCAACATGACTCAACACACCAAAAGACTCTTACAACTCAATAACAACAAATGAACAATCAAAATGGATTGCCAAGTGAAAGAGACTATGATCTTTGCGGGAGAATCCAACGACATCATTGTAGTCAAGGCACTTATTCCTGCGGCTAACCCCCAACATCATGATATATCCTCTCTAAGTCTGTAGATATGTGACGGGAGACGCTCATTAATACCTCTGCAAACCACTCAAGCATCATTCCCTGGAAACTCTTGCATTCTCGGGAGGTTTATGTGGCTACCTCGAGGATCTTTCCCTTTATATGTTCCTGAGCCAAATGCAACTCTTGATTTCACTGACCGCAGGTTTCAGCTAGATCCAACGCATCCTGCTCGCGCTCCAAGGCCATATCTCTTTGGCGCCAAATTTCTAGTGACTCTCCCTCCAACCGATTGATCATACTTTGGTAGAGATGTCTTTATATTTCAAACTCCGAGATTTGACGCTCCTTGCTTGACTCAAATCCCCCTATCTGATCCCTCAGAACTTGGATTAATGGAGAAAAACCTCTGCGCTCATGATCACGGACCACCTTGAACTGGGCTTCTCTTTCTTCTTGTGGTTGAGCATTAGTGATCGCTTTTTTTATATATAATTTGTGCTTTGAGTGCTCGCCGCTCTTGTCCCACTGAGCCTTTTCCCGCTTGAAATCAGCCTGTTGTATGTTCATGGCTGTCTCAAGAATGACCTTATCTTCTTGTAAAATGTCAATACAGGATTGGAACTCTAGTGTCACTTCCTTTCCGGTTTCTCTAACTCTGGCCTTGATCTCCTCCTCCCAATCAACTACATACCGTATGGATCTTTTTGTCCTTTGCTCCGGGATAGCTTGGTTGTGAAACCACTCAAGGTATGCGAGGCTTACCTCCCCATATTCACGATTAGCTACTATCTCGTCCAAATCGGAAAATCGACCACCAAACCAAATCTTTTGTGCATACGACTCCCTTGGAGGTTCCTCTCCCTTGAATTCCCACACGAACACTCATGTCCTCAATCGGGGGCCTCTTTTGCTCTCTCCCTAGCTGGCGCATGACACATACGGGTGCGTAGGGCTGGAAACCTCTGAAACCCATGAGTATAAAGAACGGGTGAAACGTCAGCATATGCATGACCCTAGAAGAAGGGAACTAATAATAGTTCCAAGTGATTCTATCAGCACTTTATGAACCAAGTAATGTACGCCAAGCCCTTAACCCCTCAGGAAGATTACAACTCGCGACCTTGTTTGGGTGACATCCGATGTAATTCAGCCAATTATTGTTGAATTTTACTGCTATTGGATGATGATAAAGGTGCTCTATGAACCACATCTGCAGCAGAATGTTGCATCCCTTGAAGTAAGCTTTACCCTCTTGGCAACGGGTCAAATCTCGAAAAATATCTCCCAGAATCATTGGAAGAATGGTTGATCCTCTCTACTGTGCAAATACGAGACTACCGCAGCCAATCGAATTCTGATGCGCCCACCGCGCTCTAGAAAGACCATGGTCCCCAGAAATGATATCATGAACGCGAAGATTCTCAAGTCCCTCCATGCGTCGTAACTCAATTGGTTGACGAATTCTGTGCCCGAGAAGTTTTCAAACCCTTTCTCGTCCCAAATCTGTCATAGAAATACTCCAATGGAACCCAACCTTCGTCCAGGCAACCCATTGGAATTCGACGGAGGCATAAATTTTTCAAAAAGTTGTTCACACCAGCTTTTCTCGGAGCAGCAGGATTTTTCCCACAAAGTTCTCTCCTTAATCCGGTAAATCCACCTAATTCTTCCAATGTAGGAGTTATTTCACAATCTTTGAACCTGAAGACATTGTTCATGGGATCCCAAAAACCAACTAGAGCCTCGATTAAATCTCTGTTAGGCTTAATTCCCATGATGTTTGTGAGGAACTTGAGGTGCTTAAATACTTTATTATGTTCCCATGTAGCAAAACTAGCCCACCAATTGCAAAGACTACTCGGGGTCTTATCTCTAATCAAGAACACAGGAGGTGTCTCATTCCTTACCCTTTTCGTACTGCTTTTTTGTAGAGAATTCATGGTGAAGCTAAGAATAAGATAAAAGGGGTCGGAACTTACCTAAACTATATGAAAATTTTGATTTGATTTTTTTTTTTTAAAAAGCTGATTTAAGACTCAAACTATTTTTATTATTATTATTTTATTTTTGAAATTACTGGACACAAAGGGTGAAAATGGAAAAAGTAAAAAAAATGACTATATTATGAAAACGGCCCTTTGATACTTTCACAGAAGGCTTAAAGGATGTCTCGGTAAAAACGCCCAAGCATAGGGACACAATAAAAAATAGACAAAATAACAAAATGGCTATTTTACAAAAATGACTTTTCGACACTCCCGAGAAAGGTTCAAAGGATGTCTCGGCAATATAACCAGATAAAACTAGATAAGGTGGCTAGTTTTGCGAAAATAGCCTTTCAGTATTCCCGTAGAAGGTTTAAAGTAGCTATTTTTACCAAAACGGACCATCACTTCCCAGAAAGATTTTAAGGTTGTCTATGGCGAAACGGCGGAAATACGAGGGCAAAATAGTAACATGTGACCAAAAATAGTAAAAAAAATTTAAAAAAACTTTGTGCACATGAGGAGTTTTATGCTCCATTTTTATTTTGAAAAATATGGGCTGAACATGATGGAGGTTGCCTACGTATCTAAGATCCGGTGAGCCGCGTAGTTCGGTGAAATTGGGTATTTTTCTCTTTTGAGTTTTTATGAAAATTAATCTTTACACCTCACGTCAGACTACTACAAAATCTTGCTAAAAAAAGGATTATTTGTACTAAACTAGGAGAATGATTTTTTATTTTTTTTAAATGATTCTGCTCAACTAATTTCCTCAACAATGCAATCAAGCCTTCCAAATGATGTAACAAGTAGCACATAAGTGAACATGATGGTCTCAAAGAGGATATATGTCTTATACGGACCCGGCCCCTGTGCCGAGCTTCGCTAAGTCAAATGCATGTGATGCAAATAAAGCGAACCTACTAGGGATATCCGGCATGAGGTTTGTTCTTCTAGGTTTAAATCCTAGTGGAGAAGGTATGTAGACTAGCTTACTCGAGCAGACAACTCGAGTCGAGGACGGTCAGCGTACCGGTAGCATTGCTTTCCGGCTTAGCTGGTGCTGCTCCCCGCCTAAAACATGTGTGACTGAAATCCTTCATCGAGTGAAAAGCACCTCGACTATCTCAAACAAAGTGGGCTATGTCAAGAAAATGCTCAATTTTAATTTCAAGAAGACTCAGAGGGGTGCGTGACAGTTCAACAATATCAAAGTAGTAAAAATCAAGAAAGTAGCATATTAGGCCCAAATAAATCACACTATATACAAAATTAATAAAGCCAAATAAAAGTCAACATTTACAAGCTCGAATTCTGGTTGTCCTCAGCAGAGTCGTCAGAGCTGTCACATCCCTTTTTATACCCAAAAAAGATAGATATGTGTTACGTTATTGTGGGTTAAGAATATTTTTCAATTAAAGTGAAAAATTTGAGTAGGGATTATTTTATTTACAGCGTCTCCACTTGGAATTTATTTTTCGGTGTTCCAAGTCACCTTATTTTGAATCCCTAATCAAAGGACGGCTTGACTCTATTTTATCGGTCCACGAAAATAAAGTTCGGGTACGCAATTCTATTGACCGAGGAGAAGGAGTAAGGCATTCTTCGAGTCCCGTGGTTCTAGCACGGTCGCTTTATTGACTTAAAACTTGGCTTGAATTAATTTTGGACAAACTGTAATTTATATGACTTTCATGTTTTACCTATCCGCTTTTATCTCTTAATTATTAGAATTATTAAACAAAATGATTTGGATAATATTACGTTGTCACAATCATGCTATGCAAGTGAAAGCGTGATCGAATAACAAAATTGATTAACTTATCATAACTGCGCCTCGCAAACGAATCTGAAATCATGACATCCAATTATTTATAGTACTTATGGGAATTAATAAATTTGAGAAAATTATTATTTTTAATGGAAATTATTAAAAGTCAATTATCGCGCTACACAAACGAATTCGCGATTTTAGCAAACGATTAACTAAAACTAATGGGTATATTAAGAGGTTATTTAACTAATTTATTGAATGTTAAACATCACGCTACGCAAATGATTCCGTGAAGTCAAAACGCACATACTAATTTCCCAACGTTTAAATTAATTAATTAGGAGGTAATTAAATTATTCTAATTAGATAAATAATAAATAAATAAAACTTATTTGAATTTATTATTTGAAAAAAACACGACACACATGTTTGGATCAACTTTATTCATTTTTGAGGAAATGGGCCACCTTCCTACTAAAAGAGAAGTAACTCTCAACTAAATAAGAGAATGGACCAACAACTTGTTAAGAAAATATAAGCCACCGGCTTATTAAGAAAATATGGGTCACCAGCTTATTTATTGGCATTGGGCCAACCACATATATACTGAAGGTCTAACGTGGCTCCCTTGTTATTAAATCTAATTTCATTTGTGCACACTATTCCCTATCCTCAGCAAGAATAATCAATGGCCTCTTAATTTTCTTAACTAAATTTGGTCAAAGTCCATATGTCAAAATTAAATCCAAGACATTCACTTGGATAAAATAGCTATCTTCTATCATTAAAATACTAACAAACACTCTAAATTAATAACAAACCCCTTTTTTTTTACTTAACAATTATAAAGTAGACTGATGGAAACTTTTAAATGCTCACTTTTGCTTAAAGTGGCACAATAGAAAGAAATAGGCAAATAGGTTGTCTCCTTTAATAAAATAGCTTCATAATTCAAATGGGACTTTATCGATGCAAAAGGGTATAATGATAGCAAAAGACTCAAACAACCTACCAGTATATTGGAACTCCAAAATTTAAAAGAAACAAGATAAAAATATTCACATCCAATCCATAGTGGTCAGTCTATGGTAGCTTACTTTCCAATAACTAAATAGGACTACAAAGTGATGCTTCAGCTAAAATGTAAGGAGCAATTTCAAACTATCAGTTATATATTCACATGGTTGCGTCATGCATACTACGTTAAAAATACTTAAAGAAATGGCCAAATGAATTCAGCTATATTCCAACAGTTGAAATGGGTTCAAATCTTGGTTTATTGCTATGAAAATCTGCATTACAAAGGTTCAAAAGTTACCTGAAGAGCAGAAATACGATACAGCAATGAAAAGCGAGCAGAAACAGCAACAGAACAGCAAGGAAACAGAAGTAAGATGAACGTTTGAACAACCAGAAAATCTTGGAGTAGAAGCCCAGAACAAGCTCTAAAAGACTTATATTTTGAAATAGTTTTCACCCTAAGAAACCTTCACAAAGCTCACAATCTCAGCTTATTATTAGATATTTTTAGCTGCTGATTTTTCTCTCAAGTTTTTGTGTATTCAAATAACTCTAAAGACGTTATCTAAGTGTGAAAAGACCTCTTTTTTATATGATAGGAGAAGGACTCTTAGGACAGATTTGTTTTACCAAAAATTTGTCCAAAAAATAGACTTTTGACCAAAATTCTGTCCAAAACCAGAAATCTGTCCAATGAACAGTTTGCTTTACCAACTGTGTACAGTTTTTTGGAGTATTATACTCGAAAACAGTCCGCAACAGTGAAAGCAACCAAACACGGACCCTACACTCAAGTACCTTCTACTATCCTAACAAACCAATATCAAACTAAACTATTGCTTCCAACTAGGAGGTTGAACCATTAAACTAACAAAAGAATCTAATGACTATAAACAAACAAAACATGCAGTTAAGGCCTTAAACTAATTATCTTAAACATAGACAAACTAGAAATAATAAACATGAAATTGGAACTTAACAACAAAGGCAACGCAGAATACTAGTTGATAATGAAAAACTATCGAGTTGACTGAAACACGAAATCAAAAACGATATTAAACACGAAGTAACGATCACTAACAGATTTTGAACTAAAGAGAAATACCAAAATCAATCGCAAAAATAGAATACCAGTGAACTTCGCCAATTACAAATAGCTAATCGGATTTCAAAAGTGATTAACAAAATCGATTGATTAAACAAAATGTAATGGTAAAGTAAACGACTAACTAATACATTATTCGAAAGTTTTAAGTAACGACTAATATTGATGATCGTTAATAACACTAATATGAATCACAGATCACAGACTAATAATAACAAAACTACAAACAAACGGCGGGTAAACAGACAATCAGAAACTTAGAGAAGGGATTAGGATTTTACCTGAACGCTAAAGCTTCAAAGCAGTAGTACAACACAACTCGATGGTGAATCGACCTGCACATCTCTTTTTCTCGATGACAAATGCCGAAAAACACAAACTCTAGCGAACCAAGTTGAGTCCAGCACTGTGCCAGAGAGAAAGAGATACTAAGTGGTCATATATATATGCTAGACGGAGGCTTGGCGGCGGCAGTGAGGTGGCAGCGAGGTGGCTGGCCAAAATTTGCCGGATTTTGGAGGGGTTTGAAGGTTTTGGGGCGTGGAAGGGAAAAGAGGAGAGTGAGAGGAGGCCGGTGGAGTTAGTTTTGTAGGGTTTGGAAGTGGTAGACGGCGGCTAGAGTTTCGGTTAGGCCTAGATTTACGGGGATTGAGAGAGATTTAAAGGATTTGGGGTTTGGATTCATGGAGAGGAGGTTGAGAGGAAGAAAGGGTGAAAATTTGGGGTGGTTTGGAGGTGCGCCGCTGCCGTGAGGCGATTTTCGGCCGGTGGCGCTAGGGTTTAGGCGGTGGGCCTGGCGAAAGGGAGAAGACAGAGAAAAAGTGGAGAGAAGAGAAGAAAAATGGAGAAATGGGGGGAAAATTTTGACCTCTCTAGGTCTTAAGTACCTAAAAGAGAGATCAAATGATGGCCGTTAGATCAAAGGGCTATGGATGGATGAGATTTGATCTTGAATACTTATCTAAAACGACGTGGTTTCGACCCAAAACTACATCGTTTGGAACCTCCCATGGCAGCCCCATTTGGACTGGATTTGTGGCTCTTTAGGCTTCTAATTTGGGCCAGTTTTGGCTCAATTTCAATTAGAATATATTAACCCAATCCCTTAACCTCTAATTATCTTATTTATTCCTAAATAAAATGTACAAGTAAAAAGAAAATCTTTTTGGTATATATAATTTAAAGATGCAAACTAAAATATACAAATAAAAGGAAACAAAATGTTTTTGGTATTTTTAATGAAGGAATGCAAACAAAAATGCATAAATAACTAAAAATCATCCAAAAATTAGTATTTTTAGGAGAATTCGAAGTGAGCAAAAATTAGGTACTCACAACTGACTCTTTTGCTACATTAAGAATTTAAGTTTACTTTAATGAATTCTAGTTTGCTATTAATAATCTTAAACGAATTAGTAAATCTTCTGTCTGATTGTTATTATCCTATTGAAAAAATGAAAGAAACCTAAATGGGGATGGGCGGGGCAGGCTTGATAGGGTAGAGCAAGGCCATTTTTTAAAAATAAAGCTAAACAAGTCAGGGCAGGGCAGGTCAAAATCTTAGCAAGTCAAGGTTTTCCCTGCCCCGCCCTACCCTACCCCACCCTATTTATATCCCTAACTTTCAACCTTACTATAAACAACATTCCACATATCTTCCCTAATGCACCATTCACTGATAATCCACCTGATCACACTGATGCTTGTATATCCCACAACATCAGTGATCAGGAGAACACCAACTCCCCAAATCCTGATGCATCACCTGTTACCTCCTCACCTATATCTTCCTCATATAAGACACAGGTTCCAGTAGAACACCTTCAAGACATGACTTCACCTCAACAATCACTAGAGGAACCACTGTGTTTTAGAAGGTCTCATAGGGAACACAAACTCCCTTCACATATGAATGATTATGTTTGCAATATACCAAACCTAAAATCTAACTCTAACTTCTCTCTACATGCCATGTTTTCCCATAATAATTACATTGCTTCTGATGCCCTACATCCTAATAGTCAGCACATTGTAAAGAACATCTGTAATGATAGAAAACCAACTTCATATGAAGAAGCAACTATGTACCCTGCTTGGCAGAGTGCCATGACACAGGATTTTGAAGCTTTGTATGCTAATAACACATGGGACCTAGTACTTTTACCAAAAGGAAAACAGGTCATTGGGTGTAGATGGGTGTATAAAGTCAAACATAGAGTAAATGGCAGTGTAGAAAGATACAAGGCAATGTTAGTTGTTAAGGGGAATACTCAACAAGCTGGTGTAGACTACACAGAGACATTTTCTCAATAGTCAAGATGACCATGGTCAGGTCCCTCATTGCCATAGCAGCAAACAAAAAATGGCAAATCTCACAACTGGATGTGAACAATGCATTTCTCTATGGAGATCTGCATGAGGAGGTGTATATGCAAGCTCCCTTAGGCCTTGAAATACACTCTCCAAGGTTAGTTTGCAAGTTTAACAAGTCTCTTTATGGACTGAAACAGGCAAGCAGAGAATGGTATGATAAGTTGACTGAAGTCCTGTATTCAAGGGGATACACACATTCCATGTATGATGTAACGACCCGACCGGTCGTTTTGAGCTCTAGCGTGTCGTTCGGCGGTTTGAAGTCGTGAGCATCTCCGTTTCAGGTATTATGATCCACGGGCGTGGTCGGAATTGAATTCCAGGAAGTTTAGAGTTGGTTTGGAAAGAAAATTCTCATTTCAGAAGCCTTATGTTGGAGAAATCAACTAAGATTAGAATATTGAGTAAACGATCTCCGAATCAGGATTTGAAGGTTCCAGCAGGTCCATATGATGATTTCAGACCTGGGTGTATGTCCGGATCAGGTTTTGGATAACCCGGAAGTGGCGTATATTGTGGAAGTTAGCATTTAAGAAGGATTTCATGAATTTGGTCTTGAAGTGCATATCAGTGAGATTGATGTCTGTTTGGGATTCCGAGTCTGGGAATGGCTCCGTATGGTGATTCTGCAATTGGGAGCGCGATCGGAAGTGAATTTGGATGTATGTAGGTCATTTTGGATTCATTTGGCTAAATATAGAAATTTGAAGGCTTTTAGGAAATCCGGTCGGAAGTGGAAGTTTTGATATCAAGGTCGAATGCGATTCCGGAACTTGTAAAAACTCCGTAATGTTGAATATGACTTGTGCAAAAAATTTGAGGTCAATCGGGCATGATTTGATAGGTTTCGGCGTCGGGTGTAGAAGCTTGAAATTCTAAGTTCTTAAAGAATTGGATTTGAGTGTGATTCGTGATTTCGGCGTTGTTTGATGTGATTTGAGGGCTCGAGCAAGTCCGTGTTATGTTTTGGGGCAGGTTGGTATGATTGGACGAGGTCTCGGGGGCCTCGGGTGGATTCCGGGTGGTTAACGAATCAAATTGAAGGTTGGAAAGGGTTGGTTTCTGTTGTCATCTGGTGCAACCGCACCTGCAGGGAATTGGCCGCAGGTGCGGAGCCACAAGTGCGGCCTGGGAGTCGCAGCTACGGATTTGTCTGGAGATTTGGGAAGTCGCTGGTGCGGGTGAATTGGTCGCACCTGCGTGATCGCAGGTGCGGATGAAGGATCCGCAGGTGCGGAAAAAGGGCCTTGGCAGATTGTTTTTAAGCGAGAGTTTAGTTCATTGTCTTCACTTTCTTCATGGGCTAGGCAATTTTTGAAGAGCTATTAAGGGGGGATTTCACCAAGATTCAATAGGTAAGTTCTTCTACTTGGTTCTAAGGTCAAATACAAGATATTGCATGGATTTTTTAGCATGAAATTGGTAGGAAAATTGTGAAACTTTGAAGAAACCTAGAATTTGGTAAATTGGATTGTTGGCCAAGAATTGAGCATGAACATTACAGTAAATTATATAATTGAGTTAGTAAGGCTATGGGTAGAAGGCATCTTCGAGAATTTTGGATTTCCGGGCACGTGGGCTCGAGGGCATTTTGGTCATTTCGCTGGGCGGGGTTGGAAAAGTATATAATCTGAAATTGTTGCGAGTATTAGGATTAATTTTTATTGCTTTGTCATTCATGTGGTAGTTTCGGAGCATGGTGCGTCCGTTGGGGTCATCGGAAGGGCTTGGAAGCCGGTGTTGGAACTTCGGAGCGAGGTAAGTCTCCTTTCTAACTTCGTGAGGGGGAATCGTCCCCCTAGGTGAATTAATTCAGTATATGTTATTATCTTCGGGGGATACGTACGCACGAGGTGACGAGAGTCCGTGCGTAGCTACTATATGCTTATGTCCGGGTAGTCTGTAACCCACTAGCATGCTTTATATGCGTACCTGTAACCCTGCCTGTATCATTGAACTTTTAATATGACCGAAAATATAATTAAATGTTTAAAAGAAAGTTGGAGTTCATACTGTTATCCTTCCAAAGAGAATTTGTTTCCGCTGTAAATATATGTGTACCTGGATTAGGTCGTATCGAGGAATACCGTTAAACTTGACAAATGAGTTTTCAAAAATAAATGATTTCGAAACCTATGTTTCATGGTTCTTTGAATATGGATTTTTACCATTTTCCATGAGAAAAACTATTGTTATTAATAAAAAGTGGATTTAAACGTGTGAAAATATGTCAGCACTCGAGTCGCAGGTATGATTCGCGATCGAGGGGAGCTTTATGTTAAATATATATATTTTTATCGAGTCAGCACACGAGCCGTAGGTATGATGCGCGGCCGTGTGATAGCTTATTATTAATATCGAGTCAACACATGAGTCGCAGGGATGATGCGCGATCATGAGATAGCTTATTATTATTATTATCGAGTTAGCACACGAGTCGCAGGGATGATGCGCGATCGTGGGATAGCTTATTATTATTATCGAGTCAGCACACGAGTCGCAGGGATGATGCGCGATCGTGGGATAGCTTATTATTATTATCGAGTCAGCACACGAGTCGCAGGGATGATGCGCGACCGTGGGATAGCTTATTATTATTATCGAGTCAGCACACGAGTCGCAGGGATGATGCGCGATCGTGGGATAGCTTATTATATCGAGTCAGCACACGAGTCGCAGGGATGATGCGCGATCGTGGGATAGCTTATTATTATATCGAGTCAGCACGCGAGTCACAGGTATGATTCGCGATCGTGGGATAGCTTTATGACCCCAGTCTCTATGACCACCTTTATGACTCCGGCCGGTTTTCTTGTCCTGGTATGTGTATGGTCACTTGATTTCTTAGTCACTTGTAACTGGAGTGTCAGGTATTTGTTAAAAAAGGAGATTTTAGTACCTTGCTATTTATTTCAGTCATTATTGGGATTCCGTTATTTGCTACGTACTTGTTGCTCGATATCCTTCATGTCTATTGTATTTCATCATATTCTGTCACATGTTGTATTTCCGTACCTTAGTAAGAGTCTAAGTTGCCCCCTCGTCACTACCTCTCTGAGGTTAGGCGGGCGACTTACTGAGTATGCTGCACTTGTTGTGCATTTTATTGCACAGGTACCTTCATCGCAAATGTGGAGGATTTGGAGACTTAGGCGAGCTGCATCTTCCAGGGGCGATCCGCAGCTGACAGAGTCACCTTCATACTGTATCTATTTCATTTTAAATTTCCTTGTCCAGTTGTATTTCGGACAGGCTTTGTAATATTTGTAAAATTCATAGAAGTTGCTCATGTACTTGTGACACCGGGTTCTGGGGACGTGTTGGGATTTACTTCATTAAATTAAATTGATGTGCTATCATATTTAAGTTTACAAAAATTTATTTATTTGATTATGAGATGCAAGAGAAAGTATTAATTTCGAAAAATGTTAAAATATGGAACGTTATTTCAATAAATTAATGTTTTGGCTTGCCTGACCTTGTGTATGACGCCATCACGGCCTTAGGGATTTTGGGTCGTGACAACGTGGTATCAGAGCTCTAGGTTCCCGTAGGTCTCACGAGTCATGAGAAAGTCTAGTAGAGTATTGCGGATCGGTACGGAGACGTCTGTACTTATCTTCGAGAGGCTACAGGGCTGTTAGGAGTATTTCCCTTCTTGATTCTTCATCGTGCGAGTTTATTCCTTTGAGGCTTATGCATATGTTCATTCCTACTCAATCTTACGCGTCGCGAAGCGCTTGCTATGGATCAGGAATTTGAGGAATGGGAATGGTGCTACGAATGAAATTCGAGATGCTTCTATGTGTAGATGGCCGTGGTTGTTGCTATGGACCTGTGAAAGGGTAATATGTCATTTCAGCTCAGTAGCTGTGTTTCTGGAAGCCTTAAGGTTGTTCTCGGGTAGTGATGATAGTTGCAATTGATCGTCGCGCGGTGTCGATATGGTAATAGAACGTTTGCCCGTGTGTTGGGGAAGATGAATGGTTGAAGGGAGATCTTATTAGAGTATGATTTCGAGATTTCAGTGCTTTTGTTCCGGCAGAGGGAAGGCACTGGAATTCTGGATGGTTTAGTTGAAGTTGATAAAGTAGTAAGACTTGGTGTCTTCAATCGAGATGGGGTATGCACCTGTGACGTGTAGTCATTGTCATTGATCGAATGGAATGTGTTAGGTTTGTCGGTGCAATGGTTTCTTCGGTTGCATGGGGTCAGGTTATTGAGAGGAAGTACTGAGGTCGCAAAGAGCGTGCATTTCAGCGTCGGTGGGAGGTGTCAGCAGGTGATTTCTTCAGGTGGGTTGTCTTCTGGGGATAGGTTAGCAATGGCTGGGTTGGCAGGTTCTGTGAGGGGTC